>PVIC010004935.1:0-51726 GCA_004025085.1 Thryonomys swinderianus | reverse complement strand
CGGGAGGAAGAGACAGAAGGATTGCTGAGTTCAAGGTTTGCCTGGACTACACAGTGAGCTCAGAGCCAGCCCGAACTACAAAGCGAGACCCTGTCTCAAAAATTAAAATAAAAATAAAAAATAAATTAAAAAATGGGATGAAGATGTACCTTTTGTGCAGGCATTGGGTTTAATCCTCAGTATGACCACCACCAAAACCAAAAGCCCCACAAAAAACAAACCCCCAATACTTTTTTTTTTTTTTGAGACAGGGTCTCGCTTTGTAGTTCAGCCTGGCTCTGAGCTCACTATGTAGCCCAGGCAAACCTCGAACTCAGCAATCCCCCCCAATACTTTTATAACAAAGTATTCTAATAAGTTCTCAGATTTAGGAAAACACAGAACTAAGGAGGAGTGAAATTGTCTTGCTGAATTATCTCTTCCTATAGTGCAGGCTCTTAGCAGATACCAGAGAATACTAGAACACTATCTGAACTCAATGAGGAACTGGAACCATGTAAACTGAATTTAAATCCCGTAATGTACACCTCGTCTTTTGTCCAAACATGTAATTTTTGGGAGAACTCAACTTAAAGGTTACAAAGTTACCACACGCCTCTTCCTTGCTTTTGAATCAGCAGAAAACTCTGCTCTCAATTCCTTGGACTTCTGAGCCTGGCTCATTAAGAATCAGCAACCTGGGCCAGAGGGTTAGCTCATGGTTCCAGCGCCTGCCTCCCAAGCGCAAGGTCCTGAGTTCAATCCCAAGGTCCTGAGTTCAATCCCGGTAACCACATATAATGCTGGGCGTGGAGACTCACGCCCACCAACAATCAATACCACACACCACAATGACGGGCGTGGTGGCTCACGCCTGTAATCCCAGCACTCGGGAGGCAGAGACAAGAGGATTGCTGAGTTCAAGGCTTGCCTGGGCTCCATAGTGAGCTCAGGGCCAGCCTGAACTACAAAGTAAGACCCTGTCTCAAAAAAAAAAAAAAAGAATCAGCAACCTTCTGTCAGAATAAAGAAACATCTCCACTAAATACTGGGCTGATTGGCTGAGGTTCCTTTTTACTCATCTATGCTTATTTGAATGTAATCCACTGCCTTCAAATGCACTGGGAGGGAAGCTGTTTTCCAAAACAAAGTTAGTAAGAATTTCTAGTCTCAGATCACCAGAAGTAGGATGACCAAAACAAACACTTGGCAGAAGAACTCAGAGAAGATATCCTTTAACACTAAATTTTCTGTCTTCAATGTTTAAGACAATGCCTGGCAGAAAACTAATATTCAATTTAAAAAAGATCAAGGTGTGATACTAATTCTAAACAAGTAAAGGAAAAAGAAGGTAACAGCCAGGTGTGATAATGCATGCCTGTAATCTCAACACTTAGCAAACTGAGGCAGGAGCATTACTGACAGTTCAAGGACAGCCTGGACAACATAATGCAATCCCATCTCAAAAAATGAACAAACAAAAAAGATGGCAACATGATAAATACTGACAGAAAAGGAACTTTCAAATCTCAGAAACCTTTCAGCCTATCTCTTACAGCACATTATCTCTCACTCTCACATTACCTTGAAATCAGGACTCAGAACCATGGACCCAGACTATTTCAGATTGTCTCTTCACCTCTAGTTCATCTCCTTTAATTCCATCTTCCACAGTTCCCATGCATGTGCCCTGCTAAATATGCTTCAAATAACCCCTGCCCCATGATAAAAAAAATCTGTAACTTTTCTGCATAATATGTAAAGACTCAGTACATTGCTCCTTTGCCTAAGACATCTTTTACCTACTGACAATGTTATGAGTTACAATTCACTATTCAAAACCATACTCTATTTCAAAATGGAGTATTACTCTGCCATAAAGAATGACAAGATCGATCCATTTAGGGGCAAATGGAGAAACCTGGAGGATATACTAATAAGTGAAATCAATAGATCACAGATAGACAATTTCCGGATCTTCTCTTTGGCATGAACACCTGTAGATGCAAATGAGTTCTAGAAAGTAGGACAGCTTTTATAGAGTGGAATGTATCTATAGGAAACTTGGTGTGGGAATGTGATGAGGGGAAGGAATAAATATGATACAGAAAGAAAATAAAAGAGCATGTATAAAGGGGGGAGGAGGGGGGAGAGGGTAGGGATATGGGTAAAAATGAGAATTTAACTTGTGGCATATACTGGTACAAATTTCCCAATGTTATATGTGATTTTGAGATGTATATAAATTGTACCAATAAAGAATTCAATTAAAAAAAACCATACTCTAGAATCATCCCTGGGATATCATCCAGAATTATAGGTGGCTCTCATTAACTGCATCCTTGCCGGGTGTGGTGGCTCATGCCTGTCATCCCAGCACTCAGGAGGCAGAGGCAGGAGGATTGCTGAGTTCGAGGCTTGCCTGGACTACATCGTGAACTCAGGGCCAGCCTGAACTACAAAGCGAGACCCTGTCTCAAAAAAAAAAAAAAAAGCTGCATCCTTAAAGTATTCATTCATCTTTTAAGTGATTGTAGTATATACCATCTCACACAGCTATTAATACAACTCTCTCCTAGCCTATATTCCTATGCACTCCTTTTGGACAAAATTTAGAGCTGAACCATAGTAGATAATACTCCATTTTCTTCTTTAAAAATTTCTTTCATGGTTTATTTAACTTTTATCTTCATAAAGGAATCAAGCAAATCTAACAAATAGTCACTGGATACCCATATATCAGGTATCAGTGCTATGCATATATGACACTCAGTATTTAAACTGTTCTGAATCTCTCATTCACAGCAAATCCATTTTTAAGGCCAAAACATGGAAAAGAGAATAAGGCATGAGATGAGATGGCACAAAGTATAAAGTCTCTAAATTTTCCACAAATTACATCACAGGCATAACATAGATCCAAAATTATGATACTCAGGGTTGCAAGTAAATGAGATCACCCAATCTCAAGAGGTTTGAACGCAGTTTTCATTAACTGTAAAGTTTTATTTGCATACAGTATGTTTTTGGTTAAGGCATTTCTTATAATTCTTACACATGTAGACTTCCAGAAAATGTATGGGTAACCTCAGTTTGCAGTAAAAGAACACCTTTTTGGGCCGGAGGGTTAGCTCAGTGGTTCCGGCGCCTGCCTCGCAAGCGCAAGGTCCTGAGTTCGATCCCCGGTAACCACATATAATGCTGGGTGTGGAGACACGCCCGCCAACCATCAACACCGCATACCACAATGCCGGAAGTGGTGGCTCACGCCTGTAATCCCAGCACTCGGGAGGCAGAGACAGGAGGATTGCTGAGTTCGCGGTGGCTTGCCTGGGCACCATAGTGAGCTCAGGGCCAGCCTGAACTACGAAGCGAGACCCTGTCTCAAAAAAAGCAAAAAAAAAAAAAAAACAAGAACACCTTTTTCAAAAGCAATTTAACCACTCTTCTGTTTAATGATCCACAGAGCAACTGATGCTTTGCTCTGGAAAACACAGAACATAGTCAACAAAATCCACTCCTCTACCCATATATTTTTGTAAGACACAGAAGATATTAATTTAGCATGATCCAGTTAAAAAAGCCAAAACTGAGTCAAGAAGAGATCTAGATAGCAAGTCCTGCTCAGTTTTTGGTTAGAAGCAAAAACAAAAGAGCCAGAGGGTTAAGATTCGAATACTGGTTTAGGTATCATCTATAAAATTGGAACAAAAAGGGCACTTTCTTTATAAGTAACATCATATATGTGTTTAGGTTTTTAGCTAATCCTACAACAAACAAAATTATCTTTTAAAACATTAAGCATTCATCAAGGTTGCTGAGACTAACACTTCTTTTGCAACTGTTAGCTAGCCATTACATTCTTTATTTTGAGATAGGGTCTTGCTTTGTAGTTCAGGCTGACCCTGAGCTCACTATGTAGCCCAGGCAAGCCTCGAACTCAGCAATCCTCCTGCCTCTGCCTCCTGAGTGCTAGGATTACAGGTGTGAGCCACCATGCCCAGCACTGTGGTATGTGGTACTGATGGCTGGTGTGTGTGAGTTGCCATGCCTGGTATTATTGTATGTGATTACCAGGGATTGAACTCAGAACCTTGCACTTGCTAGGCAGGTGCTGGAACCATTGAGCTAAATCTCCAACCCAGCCCTTATATTCTTTAAGCAAAAGAGGGCACTTAAACCTACATCAGAAACCAACAATTCCCAATGACTGAATAGGGCAATGGAAAGAATCTGTCTCCCTCCTTCCATGTTTTGTCGACTTAACTGTTACAGTCTATCTACTCCATTTCCCATAAGTTGAATATGATGAACCTTCTTTGCTGCCTATGTTCTCAAGCACAAACAGAAATTCTGGGTTATAATCACAACCTAATACTTGAAGAAAAGTTCATGGTTGTCTTGTTTTGGTGTACGTGTATGTGTGGCCCTGCCTTTACTCTCAAAACTTGAAACTCACATTTTTTTTTTAATATACTAGCTCAATCAAACTGCACATTCTTCTGAGCAATTACATTTGTTGGTCTCTCCATACTCTCCTGTCTCTTTGGATATAACACTTTTGGTGACTGAAGATTCTATTTATAAACTCTCCTATCCTATCTAGGCCACTAAAAGACCAAGTAATAAAACAAGTATATTTAGCCTTACACACACAACAAAGCCAAAAGTACCAATTAAAAGTCAATATCTTCCCAAAACAAATCTATTCCTCTTCTGATTCAAAGATGCACTCAAAATAGTTTAACATCTACTTAGTGAGTATAAAAAAAAATTTCTCTCTGACATGGTTGCAAAACTTTGGTCTGATTTACCATTTGCTTATAATGCTGTCAGCATCACAGTATTTTTAAACACAACATGTAAAATGCTTATCATGATATGACTCCAACATTTGCAGAGGAGAAGTATACACATATTTAGGTACTCACTTGCTCCAACTTAAAGATATGCTGATTGAAGTAGTGCTGTAAACGTTCATTAGCAAAATTAATACAGAACTGTTCAAAGCTATTATTTTCATAATCTTCAAATCCAAAAATATCAAGAACACCAATGGACAAAGTCTGAAAAACAGAAGACATTTTTAGTTTAGAAAAAGTTCAAATTTATTCAATAATATTCAAAAGTAATTAATGTTCACTTTTACACAGTAAAGAGGAGATTGTTTCGGCCAGTGTTCAAAATATAATCAAAAACTATTTTAGTTCTCTTCATTTTCATTCTACTTTATCCTAATTTTAAAAATATATCCAATTTTTTTTTTTTTGAGACAGGGTCTCACTTTGTAGTTCAGGCTGGCCCTGAGCTCACTATGGTACCCAGACAAGCCTCGAACTCAGCAATCCTCCTGTCTCTGCCTCCCAAGGGCTGGGATTACAGGCGTGAGCCACCACGCCCGGCTATCCAAATTTTTAACACATCCAATCTCAGCAAAACATTACAGAAATGTACATATTACAGAGCTAATGACCTCTTGTCTTCATTTCAGAGATCTGTGGAACTCCTTAAACTCAGAAATTCCTACATTCCAAGAGGAAATATAAACAATAGCTCAGAAAAAAATCCAGAGTACTTAAGAATCAGCAAAGCTAAGTTACTCCTGGCTATCCCAAAAAGACCATATAATTTTTCCTACTTTGTCTTCTAAATTCCAAAAAATGGAATAGTGCTTGAAGAGCTAAGTTAACAACTGTATTTAACCAGCCTTCCACACATCAACAAAATAATTATATCATTTCTTGAAGTTAAAATTAAATTCTTATTTTTAAAAATACAAGGTTATAAATGTTAAAGAGCTTTTAAAGGACTATAACAAAAAAACAGCAAACTTCCTCATTCTCAATGTAATGAAGATGGTATTTCTAATCAGTTTGAAAAAGTAGACCATTCCAAAATGGCTACTGAGAAAATAAAACTGGATTTGAAATGATGAAATATATACTATAATCTAGTCGTATTTAAAAGAACTTCCAAACTTCCAACTGGGGGAAAAAATGGCTAAACATAAAAAATTAAATTCTAAAAGTATAATACTAAAAACTTCATTGTGGACTAAAGAAGCTTTCCCATGTAAGAAATATGTAAAACCCAGGACTGTAAAGGAATAAGAAAGTTAAATGCACAAAACCTGTAAACATACTGTAATCCCAGCACTTGGGAGGTAAAGGCAGGAGGATTGCTGAGTTCAAGGCTTGCCTGGGCTACATAGTGAATTCAGGGCCAGCCTGAACTACAAAATGAGACCATATCTCAAAAAAAAAAATTATAGGGACAAAATAACCACAAAGCATAAACACATTTTAAAAGTCAAGCTACTAAACTAGGTGTGGTGGTGCACAACTGTAACTCCAGTACTCTGAGAGGCTCACACAGGAAGATCACCAAGTAGAGCCCAGCCTGAGCAAATTAGCTATTTAGGGAGATCCTGTCTCAAAATACAAAGGGCTGTGATACAACTTATGGCAAAAATGCTGGGTATAATCCCTCTACCACAAGATGAAAAAAAGAGTAACTCTGAAAGAAAATTTTTGCAATATATATCAAACCAAGTTTCTACAATATCCACAATAAACAGCTCCTAAAAAAGAATAAAAGACAAAAAACAGATAATGTATTTTAAGAGATAGTAGGTAACAGTTTGAAGCAATACAGATGAATAATTCTATTCATATTTTTAAAAGCAACTATAAATATATATATATGGCACATAAATAAAAAGGGAAAAAGAGAAGAGTTTCTATGAATAGGATAATAAATGACAAGTAAAATGGACAGTATATGCATCCATATAATAACATGCTTTAAAATTACATGTATTATCTAAGTTAAAAGTTCTGAGAGAAAATATAATGCAATGTATCTTTACCTTGATATTGTGCTCCAAATCTTTACTATTCAAAAGTGCATGATTAATTCGAAAAACAATCCAATCAAACAGTGCACTATAGAGAGACTTAGCCATGGAGTTCCTCACTGTCACTGCCTGAAAGACAAAGAGCATAAGTGCAAAGTGTAACTGGTAGCAACCTAAGATAATATAACAAAGTACATTTGCTCTCATTCTAGAAAGAAAACCTATTATCCTGAATTAGAAGTTGGTTTTTCTCTCAGTAGCCTATAACTGAAGTTTTCTATATATATATTCATTAATTTAGTCCAACTCAGGTAATATAGGTTAAAACTGCCAGGAAACAAAAACAAAATGTAGGTTACACAGTTCAAGCCATTTTTATTAAAGGCTAGGGCATATACTTCCCCAAGGAAAGAAAGTAAAACGGGAAGTTTACAAATGGCCACAAGCTATTGTGGGGAAGAATACTGTATTCTAGAAAAAAAATTCGGCACAAGTGGGTTTTAGCATCTGTGGACTACTGTTCCCACTCCTACCTTTGAACACACACACAAATTACCACAACTACATTCCGAATTACCTCAGCTTGTCAGCCATAGTAATTTCTAGAATTAACTGAGCCACATAGTAACTATTCTTTCATTATGAAATTAGGAAATTAATTGTTCTTTCACTTCAAGAACTCTCTAGTTTACAAAAACTCTCTGAAGTAGTTTTCTAAGTCAGAAATTGTTCTAAAAATTAGTCTGTTAATTCATCATCTAGAAAGCACTTCAACATATCAAAGAAAAAATTGTACATCTTATTGAGTTCTGACACTTAAGAGAAACACAAAACCTAATAATAAACATATTACCTACAGATTTATTTTGGAACTTGTATTTTCAAAAATGTACTAGCTCTGTTATGAGGTGTAGAGAAAATAGCAACAATTAAGAGGTTTAGCAGGGTGTGGTGGTACATACATGTAATCTCAGCATTTATAAAGCAAAACCCTAACCAAAAAAAAGAAAAATGTATGTTTCAAGTTTCTAAACTAAAATTTAATTACAGAGAAGACAAAAGAACAGTATCAAATTATTTTAGTAGTAGAAACTTGAAAATAAATGGAAATTCTTTCAGAGTTCTGAGAGAAAGCAGGATGTGATCCCAGAATAATACATTTAGGAACATTACCAATGTAAGTATCTTAACACTATCCAGAAAAGCAATAGTAGAATCTATACACCGTGTACTAGAATAGCACTAGTATTTTTTCCCAGAGTGGTAGAGGGTGAAGACAATCAGATCAAATTCAGCCAAGTAAAAGATTTTAAAAGTAAATAAGCATAAGACACAGAATCAATGTTAGCAGGAGTTAACAAAATAAATTTTATATATTGGTTAAACTTTTTAATTAAAAAACCTTCAAATTAAAATAAAAATTAAAATCTACCTAAGTACCATTTTTATAAAGTACCAAATTATAAAAACTAAAATCTGCCTGTTTAAGTAACATTACACAAAATAATGTAGTCACACAGAATCCTGATACAGCAATATAGCACCTATTTATCCCACAACTGCCAGACAACTCCAGCTCCTTGCTCTGCCACGCAGTGCTGCCTCGCATAACTTAGTAAAGCCTAGACACCAAGAGAGTCCCTGTCCCTGGGAAGATCTCATTTAATGTTTCCTATCCCACTGAAGAGCACAGTATCTCTACAGATATGTAAGGCAAAAATATGGGACTCTTGATACTTCCTTTTTCTTTTTTGCCTCCCATTATTCTAAATAGCAGTAAATTCTGTTCATTTTACCATCTCATTTTTTTTCTTTTTATCAGTATGTCATCATTGCAATAATGGAAACATTTTTCTGCTCACTATACAGCTGCTGAGCCCATAATCTGTATACCTACTGTTGCCTTTTAAAATGGCACCCAGGATTCCTATCCCCTGTATAAATTCCTCCCCTTAAGTATAAACTGCAAGTAGGATAGATTCCCCCCTGTAATTAGCTTATGTTGCATTATAAAGGTGCAGGGATTTTTAATGGTATAATTAAGGGCTAAAACAGCTGATCTCTGAGTGAATCTAAGGTAGAGTCTAGGTGGCCTGAACTTAGAAGAATGTTCTTTAAAAGGGATTGGCCCCTTTTACCAAAGGTTCTGCTGACACTGAACAAGTAAACTGCCATGCTATCAAGAGAGCACATGGCAAGAAATGGCAAGCAACCTCTGGCTAGGGAGGGCGGCCCTAACTGAAAGCCAACAAAACACGTACTTGAGGCCTACAATCCCAAGAAACTGAATCCTCAGCCTGTGAGCCCACAGCCTATGAGCTCTGAGGGGAACTCAAGCATCCTATCAAAGATCTGACAGACACTTTGATGTCAGCCGGAAACCTTACGGCCAACTAAGCTATGCCTAAAATCATAATCCAAAAGGCCTGTCAAGATGAATGCTTTATATTAAATTGCTAATTTACCTAGGTGTTAAAAAAAAAAAAAACACAAACCTAATACCTTTCCCCAACTGATTATTCAGACTGCAGCCAAAGTGCTCCTTTTAAAAATAACATAAACTGGGTAGGGTGATGCACACTGGTCATGCCAGCACTCTGAAAGGATCACAGGTTTGAGCCCATCTTGGGTAACTTAGTGACTTAGCAAGAACCTGTCTCAAACTGCAGCAAAAATAAAAAGCACTGAGGAGGTGGCTTAGTACAAAGTCCCTGGGTTCAACCCAAGAATGGACAGAAGAAAGGCTGGGAGGGAGTTCAGGAGGGAGAGAAAGAGGGAAGAAAAAGAGGAGGGAGGAAGGGAGTGCAGGAGGGAGGAAGGAAAATTTAACATAAAGGCAAAATATAAACAAAACAATGTTTTATGAGGGGAAAAAAGTTCTAAAAGAAAATACAAAAGTGCCAAACTTTTATATAAAAAAGCAAAGCTCCTAAAGATGTAGCTTTATTATTTAGAAAAGAGCTCTCAGAGTGTGAGATCATAAAAAATGACAAAAGAGGGCCCGAGATTTAGCTCAGTGGTTCCAGTGTCTGTCTATCAAGCACGAAGTCCCTAGTTCGATCTGATGACCACTAACAACAATACTGAGTGTGGTGGCTCACGCCCACTAGCAATCAGTACCACATACTACAATCCCAGCACTGAGGAGGCAGAGGCAGGAGGGCTACTGAGTTCTAGGCTTGCCTGGGCTACATAGTGAGCTCAGGGCCAGCCTAAACTACAAAGTGAGACCCTGTCTCAAAAAAAAAAACAAAAGACAAAAGACATAAGGACTTGAGGTAAACAGGAGCCCCAGAGAACACAAATGGATCAATACCAGCTTTAAAAAATTCCCTACAGTTCAATAACCATTTCCTCACTACTCTGTCTCTTAATCTTTTAACCTCTATTCTTGTCCTAATTTTTTTTTTTTTTTTTGAGACAGGGTCTCGCTTTGTAGTTCAGGCTGGCTCTGAGCTCACTATGTAGCCCAGGCAAGCCTGGAACTCAGCAATCCTCCTGTCTCTGCCTCCCGAGTGCTGGGATGACAGGCGTGAGCCACCACGCCCGGCACTGCGGTATGCGGTATTGATTGCTGGTGGGTGTGAGTCTCCACACCCAGCATTGTATGTGGTTTCTGGGGATCGAACTCAGGACCTTGCGCTTGTGAGGCAGGCCCCAGAACCACTGAGCTAACTCTCTGGCCCTCTTGTCCTAATTTTATAACTGTCATCATTTGCTTTCTCATCACTTTCATAAAATTACTCTATGTAAGATACTTTCAGTTAAGTTTTCTACCCTGTATATCTGAGTATGATAGTAAAAAAAACAAATCTCCACTGGCAGTCTCTGCATATATATGTTTATAGCCATGGGAGTGGGTGATTTAATAATAAAGAAGACAAAACAAAGGCTATCCCAAAGTATCCTCTTCCTTTTCTGAAGGCACACAAAAAAGAAAAGCAAAAAAAGCTGCAAAAAAGTGGCCAACAATTAAAAAAAAAAGTGAACTAAGTATACTGTACTGGAACACAACTGAAGAAACTGTCTGAGAAGAAACACCCAATGAAGTCAAATACTGTTAGTTAATTATTCTACCTACCCCTTTTCTCTCCCATATTAAGCAAAGAAGATAGAAAGGAAAAACTACAAAGTTTATGTATATGGTGGAGGGGACAGAGAGAGGGCAGAAGAACGGGAGAAGGTAAGAATCAAGATGTATCATGTGCAGGTACAAATTCTCAATGATGAATGTGATCATTATGTATACTTAAAATCTACCAATAAATTCAATTTTTTTAAAAAATGAAATAAGAATAGTAAAGAGATTAAGATGCATAGGGGAAAATGCTTACAATCACATTCAATTTTAAGTTTCCAAGTAAATGAAAAATTTATTCAAATTTCAAGGACCAAGAACATATTTCAATCAGTACTTTTTATCACTATCATTTACATTTTGTTAAAAGAAAAAACCACAAAAACTTCTAACAAAGCTTATTTCAAAGAAAATCCTACCTCGGCCAGCTTATATGGTAAAATGAGCTTTTCTCCTACTGTCACTGTCTTCCTTGTAACTAATGACTCAAATAGCATCTCTTCTTTAACCTAGACAAGAGAAAAGTAAATGATGGAGTTATTTCACTGAAAAAACAAATTAAAAAAACTTAATGAAATTATCAAACATTCAACAGAGAAAGAAAAAAAACAAAACCACTAGCTGGCAATTTTAACACTAGCCAAAGTAGAATTTAGGCCTCCATTCATCCCAATTCCTTCCCCCTGGGGCAAGAGAAAAGACACAGGTAAATTAAAAATAAAAAATTTTAGGGCCGGAGGGTTAGCTCAGTGGTTCCGGCGCCTGCCTGGCAAGCGCAAGGACCTGAGTTCGATGCCCGATAACCACATATAATGCTGGGCGTGGAAACTCACGCCCACCGGCAATCAACACCGCATACCACAATGCCAGACGTGGTGGCTCACGCCTATAATCCCAGCACTCGGGAGGCAGAGACAGGAGGATTGCTGAGTTCGCGGCAGCTTGCCTGGGCCCCATAGTGAGCTCAGGGCCAGCCTGAACTACAACGCGAGACCCTGTCTCAAGAAAAAAAAATAAAAATAAAAATAAAAAATAAAAAATTTTAAATTAAAGTTTGTTTCCTGATCAGAATGGAAAAATAGGTTTCATTGGGAAGAATATATAAAATTTAGAATACATAGAAACATTTAATAGTCAATCATAATCCCAAAACCTAGAGACAAAGACCAAAAAGTGATAGCACTTTTTCAATTTCAGAAATATCTGTAATAAGTACTTATTCATTCATACTCATTCATACTTTACTGATTCATACTTTATTATTATTATATTTATTATTTACTTATTCATAATATATTATTAATTATATTTATTATTTACTTATTCATATTTTATTCACATATAATTAAATTTAAAGGTAAAGCTAATACTTCCTTCACTCTGATTCCTCCTTAACAGGCAAATATTATCATGAATTCAACGTGTATCATCTTAGTTTTTGTTTTAGACTGGCTTAACTATGTTGATCATTTAGGTCAAGTTTATTCACTGCAATTGCTATAGGACACTGCAGGATGAATACACCATGTTTGTACCATTTATAAACACATTTACACTACCTACAATCTTGTACATTTAGAAAATTAACTGCAGGGAGAATTCCTGCAAAGGAGTTCTAGAGTTCCTGGGATAACAAATCTAAAAATGGAATTATCAGTTTATACTACCACCTATATACTTTTTTTTTTTTTTGAGACAGGGTCTCGCTTTGTAGTTCAGGCTACCTCTGAGCTCATTATGTAGCCCAGGTAAGCCTCGAACTCAGCAATCCTCCTGTCTCTGCCTCCCGAGTGCTGGAATTACAGGCGTGAGCCACCATGCCCGGCCTATATACTATTTTTACCAATATACTCTCATTTTGTCAGATCTTGACTGTTATTATCTTGGTGTATTTTTAAAACACTGCTGGACAAGAAATGATAAAATGAGGAAAAGCATGCATATCTAATAAAACTTTAATGTTTTATAAAATTTTATGCAGACAATTAATACAAAACATGTAAAGCCAAAAATATTTGATTTTAAGATGGGATATTATTATGAGATATTATCCTACCACCACCAATTTATGTCAGATCAATACTTTTCTTTTATCTCAAAAAAAAAAAAAAAAAAAAGAGTCCTACCATGTAGTCCAGGTTGGGGCTGAACTCACTATGTAGCCCAGACTGGCCTCAAACTCATGACAATCCTCCTGCCTCAACCTCTCAAGTGCTGAGACTACAGGCTAGTGCCATCATTTCCAACTTCAACCTTTCTGTTAAGTAGGCTGTATGATTTTCCTTTACATTTTTTTATCAAATAGAAGAATTTCCTTCTGTTCCTAGCTTTCTTCCTGTTTGGCACTGCACTTTCTGAATGTCTGAATTTAAAATAGGACCACTAGCCACTATGTCCTGTATTATCATAACACCAAGTACTTGACTAAAACACTACCTGAAATGCCTGATTAAAATACTACCTTCTCTGACCTTCATGACTTTCAAAGGTACAACTTTCAAGACCCAAGGTCCACTTCACAGAAATTCTTTCCAGTGAGTGAGTCTACTTTCAATTCAAGGCATTTCCCTTCTGCCAGGATGTCATTCCATTAAAGTTAATCAGCAATGCTCCATCACATGTAGAGAAAAAATAAATACTGCCAAAGCAGTCCACTGCTCTCAAAACAGCACTGCAGCCTTGCAATGGACAGAAACTAGTAAACAATTAATTTTATGCTACAAAATCCATACGAACAAGTTCCCACTGGCTTGAACCACTGCTACATTCATGACTGATGGATCAGATGCCTTGTACCACCAGATGGGAATGCCCTATGTCACCAAAAAGGACAGTCATGTGTGTACCACCACTGGTTCAAGACAGCAGGAATGTAAAACATTCAAATCAAAGCCACTCAGCAGTGAGATTAAAAAAAAAAAAACTATGCCCCTATCATGAATGTGTTGTTATACCAAATAAAAGCAAATGCTCTACGCAAAGTTGGTTAAGACTGTTTAACGTTTTACTCCAGAAAGTGGTTCATAAACCAAAAGTTAAAGATACATAGTATTTTAATTAGAAAAAGCACAAAAAGCCCTGAATGCTAAAACTAAAACAACTAACATGTCCTAACTGCAGTAATGTGGTCTCAAACCACAGAAACAATGGATGAATGTTAAAAGCCTTTTAAATAAAATAAGTCATTTTGAATATATATTCTGCATGATTTCAACGATCTTACCCTATGGAAAGGACAAATCTGTAATGCTAGTAAAAAGATCAATGGTTGTTAGCAGTTTAGGGTTAGCAATTGAACCAATGAACCACAGTATCAAACCAATGATATCATAATGGTGGACATATCATTTCATGCACCTGTCATGATCTTCCTGTCTTTCAAAGGTACGACTTTCAAGACCCAAGATCCACTTCACAGAAATTCTTTCCAGTGAGTCTACTTTCAATTCAATATATTTCCCTTCTGCCCCTTTGCCAAATGATGTCAAATTCAAAAATGAATTTTTAATGCACACAAATTTATAAATTATTTAGGACTTTAGGGGACTCCAAAAGCAACAAAGACCACAGCAATAGTCTATTAAATCTATGATAAACACATAACTCAATAGAAGGAGGAAGAAGGAAAAGGTAAAGATTTAAGCAACTCTGAAAATGAATAGGATGTGTAGGAGTAAAAACAAAAGCAAATTGTCTGTAAGCACCGTGCTTTGGTGACAGTCATTTCCCACAAGGGTACAGGTTCACAATTCTGCTATTGCTATAAATGTGCATGATAAATAAACACTAAGCAAAGGGATGTCAAAGAGAAAACAAAAAGGTTTCTTACTATGGGAATTTGTAGATATACAAGAGGAAAAGCTAGAATGGTCCACATGAGATTGGATTTTAGAAACATCTGTACAAAGTCCTACCAAAACTCATATAAGGCCAAGGATTTAGCTCAGTGCTACTGAGCCTGCCTCACAAGCACAAGGTCCTGAGTTCGATCCCTGTTATTAAGACAAAAAAAAAAAAACCTTATGTGGATGTAAACCAAGCCTAACCAAAATACCAACAGCATTCCTCACACAACTAGAAAAAAAATAACCCTAAAATTATAAGGAAACAGAAAGGACTCAGAATAGCTAAAGCAATCCTGGGCAACAAGAACTAAGCAGAAGAATCACAATCCTGAATTTCAAGTTATATTACAAAGCTACTGTTTTAATAACAGGATGGTAGAAAACATTGAAGACTTCTAGGAATTTCTAAGACTCAAAATCCAGACACCAGAAAATAACAAACTGAGAAAGAAAAAGAGGGAGAGTGGCCCCTGGGACCCAGGAAGGATCTCAAGGGAAAATTGGAGTCCACAGAGAAAAAGAAGAGACAGACCACAACGCAGAAAAAGGAGATGGCCAACTGTACTTTCTCTGCAGCTCCCAGCTCAGAGTGATAAAAGAGGATCGAATCCACAAAGACATAGCAAGGGTGACTCCAGAGGTCTTCAAGGAGAATCACACCAGATGAATAGAGCAGTGGATACTGTGTGCTCCAACAGCTGGTAAGAGACTGACACGTCCCCTAGAGAGAGTGCTTGGCCTGATACCACTTTAAGGAGGGACCAAGTGAACCTGGAACTCAGAGGAGCCACAGGTTGGCTTCATTTCAGGGCTGCCAGTGTTGAAATCCCACAGTGACCTGGTAAGGGACTATCACAAGAGATGTCCAGGGTCAAGTCAGGAAGTGATACCCAAAGAATGGTAAGCTGAACAGCTCATGCCCTGACCCGGGAACCAGAGGCCAGAATCATTCTGAACTTCTGTGGAACTGAAAACACCAGAATTGGCACCTCACCCTAATCTTGGTGTGGGCTTCTGCAACCATCCCACACAAATCTGGGCTCTGCTTCTTTGCCTATCAGTGATAGCAGAGACAGACTCTGAATTAAACACTACTACTATCTTTTGTAGAACCCAAAAGATAACAACAGACTTGAAATCACAGAAAAGTTTGTTTTCAAGAAGGTGAACACTTTTTAGTTTACTTTTGCTCTTGCTTTTTCCCTCTTTCTTTCTCTCCTGTCTTTTTCACCAGTTTCCCAAAGATTGAATAACGTTCATTTCTCTTCTGCTTTGCTTCTAATCTTTCTTTACTATATTCTTCTATTTTTCCCCTTTCATTCCTTCCCAATGTTCTCGAGGATAAAATCACTCTATTGAATGGATATTAATTGTGCATAATTTTTGATTTATTTTTTATATAACTATAAATCTTGTGTCTATGGTTAAAGGTGGCAAATTAGGGCTGGAGATTTAGCTCAGTGGTTCTTGCGCCTGCCTAGCAAGCCCAAGGTCCTAAATTCAGTCCTGGTAACCACATACAACAACACCAGGCGTGGTGACTCACGCCCACCAGCAATCAGTACCAAATACCACATTGCCAGGCATGGTGGCTCATGCCTGTAATCCCAGCACTCAGGAGGCAGAGACAGGGATTACTGAGTTCAAGGCTTGCCTGGGCTATATAGTGAGTTCAGGGTCAGCCTGAACTACAAAGCAAAACCCTGTCTCAAAAAAAAAAAAAAGGTAGCAAATTAACATTATAACAGTTTATCATTTTCTACATTGTCTTTAGTCAAATATCTATGTATGCTGGGGAAACTGGCTTTCTACATGCCAAAGATTAAAACTAGACCCATACCTCTCACTATGCACTAAAGCAAAATCAAAATGGATCAAAGATCTATATGTTAAAACAGAAATAATCTGCTGGAAGCCAAGATAAGTAAAACTTTGAAGACATAGGTATAGGCAAAGACTATTAACTAAATCTCAATCTCACAGGAAGAATTACAAAATAATCAACTACTAGGATCACAGGATATCAAAAAACTTTTACACAGCAAAAGAAATCACCAACAGAGTGAAGAAATGACCTAA
Organism: Thryonomys swinderianus; assembly: GCA_004025085.1. NCBI lineage: Eukaryota > Metazoa > Chordata > Mammalia > Rodentia > Thryonomyidae > Thryonomys > Thryonomys swinderianus. The sequence goes on along the minus strand of PVIC010004935.1, from coordinate 34,889 downwards.
AGAATGGGGAAAAGTTTTTACCAGCTATTCCTCAGTTCACCCATGAACTCAAAAATATCAGACACTCCCCAAATTTAAACAAACCATTCCAAAAATGGTGATCTGCAATGAACAGACACTTCTCAGATTGAGAAGTACAAACACCAAATAAATATATTTTTAAAATGTTCAACATCACTGGTAATTCAAAAAATGTAAATTAAAACACTGGAATTCCAACTCTCCCTCCAGAAAGAATAGCTATCCATCAAGAAATCAACCAATAATAAATGCTGGCAAGACTGTGGGGAAAAAAGAACCTTCTCCTCATTTGAAGGGAGTGTAAATTGATACAATCAATACAGATGTTAGTATAGAGATTCCTCAAAAAACTAAAACTAGCCAGGCATGGTGCTCACGTCATCCCAGCACTCGGGAGGCAGAGGCAGGAAGATTGCTGAGTTCCAGGCTTGCCTGGGCTACATAGTAAGCTCAGGGCCAGCCTGAGCTACAAAGCGAGACCCTGACTCAAAATAACAACAACAACAACAACAATAAAAACCTAAAACTAAAACTAGTGATTCCATTTGACCCAGCTATTCCTCTTCTAGGTATCTACCCAAAAGAGGTACCACAGCAATATATGCACATCTATGTTTTTAGCAGCACATTTTGTAATAGCTAAATCTTAGAAACAGTCCAGACACCCATCAATGAATGGATGGATTTTAAAAATCCAATTTTTATATTCAATGGAGTACTCCATTTCCATTAAGGATAAACTTGAGACTTTTTTAGGTAAATGAATGCACTGTGAAAACATTTTAATTGCAATGTATTGGACATGCATGTTTAAATATCACATTGTTTCTCTTGGGAGAAATCCAAAGGGTAAATAAGGATCAAAATGGATGACAGATATTGCAAAGTATGAAGAAAATGTTCAAGTGGGCAAGACATGTTCAAATGGGAAACAAAGGGAAGAATGGTGATTGAAAATAAAGAATGATGGGCCGGAGGGTTAGCTCAGTGGTTCCGGCGCCTGCCTCGCAAGCGCAAGGTCCTGAGTTCGATCCCCGGTAACCACATATAATGCTGGGCATGGACACACACACCCACCAACAATCAACACCGTATACCACAATGCCAGGCGTGGTGGCTCACTCCTGTAATCCCAGCACTCGGGAGGCAGAGACAGGAGGATTGCTGAGTTCGCGGCAGCTTGCCTGGGCACCATAGTGAGCTCAGGGCCAGCCTGAACTACAAAGTGAGACCCCGTCTCAAAAAAAAAGAGCAAATAAAGAATGGCAGGAAAACAATAGAAACGAAGTTCTGAATAGGGAAATGGAAACAAGGATTGAAGTTCTGGAAAAGAAAGGAATGAAGATAGAATTAAGATATATTATGTACCTATACAAATTTCCTATAATGAATGTGATCATTATATTACATATGCCAGAAGTGTACCAATAAAATTAGTTTTTAAAAAACAGCATGATACTGGCATAAAAACAGACATGTGGATCAAGGAAAACAGATTAGAGGATGCAGATATAACCAAAGGTACATCCAACTATCTGATGCTTGACAAAGGAGCCAAAAAACATATACTAGAGGAAAGGTATGCACACTACAGTATTCACCTTACCCAGTAAATCAGAACTATGGATATGTAAAATAAGTAGAGGTAGGGTACCAAACCTATACTGAAGATTCTGTCTGGCACATAATGTAGGACAGATCTCAGAAGAAATTTCCCGTTTTGGAAACACTATTAAAAAACAGTATGTGTCACCGGGCGTGGTGGTTCACACCTGTAATCCCAGCACTTGGGAGGCAGAGGCAGGAGGACTGCTGAGTTCAAGACTTGCCTGGGCTACGTACTGAGCTCAGGGCCAGCTTGAACTACAGCAAGACGCTGTCTCAAAAAAAAAAAAAAAAAAACAGTATGTGGGGCCAGGGAGGTAGTTCAGAAGCATGTGCCTGCCTTGCAAGCGCAAGGTCATGAGTTCAATTCCTGGCACAGCAAAAGAAAAACAAAGACAGTATGTAATTGGGCCGGAAATTTAGTTCAGTGGTTCCAGCACTTGCCTAGCAAGCGCAAGGTCCCTGGTCGGATACCTGGTAACCACATAAAACAATACTAGGCGTAGTGGTACATGCCCACCAGCAATCAGTACCACATACCACAATACCATGTATATGCATACCACATACCACAGTACACATACAGGTGGCTCACACCTGTAATCCCAGCACTTGGGAGGCAGAGGCAGGAGGACTGCTAAGTTCGAGGTGTGCCTGGGCTCCGGGCCAGCCTGAACTACAAAGCAAGACCTTATCTCAAAAAAAAAGTATGTAATAAAACTATTATTAGTAAAAGTATTAACCCTCTATAAAAGTTACACCAAATAAAAAATTAGATGTCATTCAGTATTTGAAATGACAACTGTAAATGTAATCACCCACCTCTAGTAATTCTGAAACAATAGGCAGAACTTCAGGATTGCAGATATCAATAGAGTCATCCCGGTATGTCTTCTTTTTATAACAGATATTACCCAAATGTAATATTGCTGAGAGGAGAGAGAAAATCCTGTGAAAACAAAAGTACAGGTTATAGTTTCCTGCACATGTGCATTCTCAAATTGATTTTACTTCAAAATTCTAGTTAAGTAAACTAACTGGTACAAATAGGTAAGTACAGTACATACTCTTCAGAAAAACAGGAAATATAAAAATAATTATAACTAAAATTTACTATTTATTGTACATCAGGCACTGCACAAAGTGCTGTGCTTCATCTTATTTCATTGTTATGCCATTTGTTTTATGTTTCAAGAGGACCTCCTGCTTTTGCCTGAATTTGCTTAGCATTTTAACAACTTCATTCCTTTCCAAATGTTACTCTTCTTACCTAAAATGCCTCTTCCCTGGATTGTGTACTTCAAAATACCTAAATCAGATTCTTCAAAGAAAACACTTTGCAATCTGCATTTACTCAGATATGCCAGATTACTTTTACGACTATTTTAAATGTTTTCCTATATCATATTATGTTACAGTTTAAAACAGGTCAGTTGATGCATTACTAGCACCAGACCCCTATTGTGAAGTATTTCCTTTGGCCTCCCCTACTCACTTCCCTCCTGCATCACCAGACACAAGCCCTGCAGGCAGGAAGTAATACTCAAACTGATGCACTCCACCCCAGCAGCTCCAGCTGACTCAGGAACCTTATCATATTCATTGCCTACCCCTCAGCCGAACCTGAGAACTTTCTATCAAAATATTCTCATGTTGGGGCCTGAGATTTAGCTCAGTGGTTCCAGCACCTGCTTCACAAGCACAAAACCCTGAGTTCGATCCCGGTAACCACATACAATGCTGGGCGTGGTGACTCACGTCCACCAGCAATCAACACCACATACCACAGTGCTGGGCGTGGTGGCTCACGCCTGTAATCCCAGCACTCGGGAGGCAGAGGCAGGAGAATTGCTGAGTTCCAGGCTTGCCTGGGCTACATGGTGAGCTCAGGGCCAGCCTGAACTACAAAGCGAGACCCTGTCTCAAAAAAAAAAAAAATTCTCATGTTTACTTTTCTCCTATTTTAATATATTCATGATGGCATCAAAATTCATACTTGTATCAGGCAGCTCTGAACCACCAGTGGTTCAAACTGGTAAGAACATAAATCATCCTAGATTCAAAATGTTTACTTTGCCTTCATAAATGTACTGAAATAATAAATTCCTTATCTTCACCTTGTCTTTCCTATTCTCTGCCATACCTGGCTTCTGCTACCCACTAATAGGTCTCAGAGGCTACCAATGATACTCATATAGCTAAGAAAGATTATGTCCTTAATGTCTCTGACTGTTCAGAAGCATTTAACACAGAAGAACACACCATTACTGAACTTTCTCTCTACACAATCTTCATACTTTGCCCCGTTATTTTCAGAATACAGTAAATATGATCTGTGAGAATTTAAACTACACTATCTAAAATTAGAAAATATTCTAAATAAAACAACTTCCACATACACTTTGAATCACCATCTAATTCATAGGTTTAATTTTTCTAATAAGAATTTTTAAATGCTGAATCATAAGATTAAAAGAAAATACAAGTCAGTTACAAAGAAGTAATTCAAAAATATTCTAGTATGAATTAGAAAATAAACTGAGTATTAAAATATAAAATATATTTTAACTTATGACTCATTTTTAAAAATTAATTTTAGTATCAGTTTTTATAGTTGCTCATTACACTATCTATATTTTGAGTCCAAGAATCAACATATTAACATTTTCACACATAAAAATATACATTATACGCTCTTCAACAATAATGAATGCCATATAATGTATTATAAACCAATAATAAAAAGATTTCAAACTATGAATACAAATCCTTGTCCTCAAAGGCTTATAATCTTGCTTTAGGAGGTAACATTAATAATTACACTAAAGGGCCAGAGATTTAGCTCAGTGGTTCCCGTGCCTGCCTCGTAAGCGCAAGGTCCTGAGTTTGATCCCGGTAACCACATACAATGCTGGGCGTGGTGACTCACACCCACCAGCAATCAATGCCACATACCACAGTGCCGGGAGTGGTGGCTCACGCCTGTAATCCCAGCACTGGGGAGGCAGAGAAAGGAGGATTGCTGAGTTCCAGGCTTGCCTGGGCTATAAGGTGAGCTCAGGGCCAGCCTGAACTACAAAGCAAGACCCTGTCTCAAAAAAAAAAAAAAGGACCATATCTAAAGATCTTACGTATTTATCATCACTAATTTCCCTCAAAGAATAGGGCCAAGCAGAGCCACATGCAGAGTTGCAGACTTAGGCTGCCAGTCATGCTCTAGGCTGAAACAGGAAAATCACTTGAGTTCAACAGTTCGGGGCTGACTGGACCTGAATAGCAAAACCCTGTCTTAAAAAGCAAAATAAAAATATAAGAAACTGCTTTCTTCTGGTGAGTCACAGTTGCATCTTTAGTTTTAAATCTTAAAACTATATATTATTAGTTTCATCTTTCATTATAAACTCTATATTGATATTTTGCTTATATCTACTGTGAATAAAGTTTTAATATATCCACAAATTTACAGGAAATACATAAAAAATTGTATTTTGGCCAGGCGTGGTGGCTCACACCTGTAATCCCAGCACTCGGGAGGCAGAGACAGGAGGATTGCTGAGTTCGAGGCTTGCCTGGGCTACATAATGAGCTCAGAGCCAGCCTGAACTACAAAGAGAGACCCTGTCTCAAAAAAAAAAAAAATTGTATTTTGTCAATAGATATACATGACCTAATAAAAACAGATAAATGATATAGAAAATGAGTAACTATAAAAATAGTGTTTTAAAGTAACGGTTTTTAAGGAGGGTTAATAAGCTCCTGGAGCCATTACATGCAAATGTTTATGGATATTCATTTTACAAAAAGAAGTGCTCTTGGACCGGAGATTTGCCCAGTGGTTCCAGCACCTGCCTAGCAAGTGCAAGATCCCTGCTTCGATCCCTGGTGACCACATTATACTAGGCATAGTAGATCACACCCACCAGCAATCAGTACCACATACCACAAATGCCACGCTTGGTGGCTCAAGCCTGTAATCCCAGCACTTGGAAGGCAGAGGCAGGAGGTCTACTGAGTTTGATGCTTGCCTGAACTACATAGTGAGCTCAGGGCCAGCCTGAACTACAAAGCGAGACCCTGTCTCAAAAAAACAAACAAAAAAAAGAAAGGTTCAAGCTTTCATTAGATTCTTGAAGAACTTACAACAGTGAAAAGGAATGAAAAACAATGTGCTAAAGATTAATGAGGAAAAAGCTCAGAAATATATTTTAAAACCTAGGGAGAGAAACCTTTCAAAGACACATAACTTACTCTCTACTGAGGGTATAAGAATACAGCAAATAAACTCACTGTCTTCGTGTCTTGGGAAGAAATCCTACCATTTCCATAGCCAGCTGTAAGCGCTCGAAATCATGCCTCAGATCTTCTCCTTCCACTGAGAAACAATCCTGCTTAAGATAAAAAGGAAACAAAGATCAAAATTACTAGTTTTTTAAAATGGGAGCCATTCAAAAATATGGTAATTTAAGATGAGTGCACCTATGTATAAATGCAAATTAAAGCTAGGGGAATATTTTGACATAGACTTCTTATTTTATTAGATCTCTTATTTCACTAAAAGTAAATAAACTCAAAACATACCTACCAAAATATCAGGTTGCTTTTTTTCTTCCTTTTACAATCACATAACAAGGATCTCAAAAGTATCTTGGATAAATGCTAGTAGTATTTATAAAGAATATTGAAACCAAAATTGATTTTAAGAAGTTCTGAAGAGTCTTGGAGATTCAAGGAATTTAAAAGAGTTCAACTCCACGAGTAAATGTTGTCTATTTACCAAATATTCAATAAGTGCCCACAATAAACAAGGCACTGAGCTAAATCCAGGTAACACCAAAACAACTTATAGAATAGGCAGTAATATAGTTGAGAAGTAAATCCTGGATTTAAAATAGTTCCCAATGAAATAATGTAGACAACAAAGAAATCAATCGAGGAAAGAATAAAGTACATAGCAAACTATAAAATCCTTCAACAAATTCACTTCACATAAAACCAGTAAAAATAGTTGGGTGCTACCAAAATTTTTAGTATAACCTTTGCGTTCTAGTTCCTAAAACAGTCAAACAGGAACACTGTAGATATAATCTAAGTCTTTAAATCCCTTTACTACATGTTCTTACACAGTTTGTAGTTAACACTGTCTGGAACCCAAGCGTTTTTGATTTGTTTTGTTTTGTTTTTTTTGAGACAGGGTCTCACTTTTGTAGTTCAGGCTGACCCTGAGCTCACTATGTAGCCCAGGCAAGCCTGGAACTCAGCAATCCTCCTGCCTCTGCCTCCCGACTGCTGGGATTACAGGCGTGAGCTACCACGTCCGGCATTGTTATGTAGTATTGATTGCTGGTGGGTGTGAGTCTCCATGCCCAGCATTGTATGTGGTTACCAGGGATCGAACTCAGGACCTTGTGCTTGCAAGGCAGGTGCTGGAACCACTGAGCTAAATCTCCAGCCCCCAAGCGTTTATTTTTAATCCTTCTCTCCCAAAGAAATGTTCCATCAAATATTCCCTAAACAGAAAACTATTATCTGCCTTACTAACTGCATCAAGTCAGTGACAAGAATATAGTGAGAAATTACACAAGTACATAATCCTTAAATTACTGAATAATGCATAAACAATGGAACTGAATGAAAAATTCCTTGAGAAATAAAATACTTATTTTTTAAAAGTTATTTTAATTTTTTAGAAATCTGAAGAACACAGTAAGAGAAACACACCAAGTTTTTCTTTGAGCATATTTTCTCTTAGCAAGTAGTTACTACTCAAAAAGGACAGACTTCTTGGGTCAATGATATTTACCACTAAAATTTTATTAAACATTTCATAATTCCTTCTGAAAACACTGTTTTTAGGAAGAAGAAAGGCGTGTGGCATCTTGTAGCCAAAAAAGAGGAGGCAGGAGAAGAAAGGAGAAAGTCAGAAGCAGATTTTGCTTAAGGTATTTTCACTGAGGTCTTCCACCTAGTGCATACGCATGTGCACACACTGAATCTAGCCAGCTTGTCGACTGGAAAATTGGTTTCTAAAATTTGTAAATCTTCTATGGTCACTAGTGTATGCTATTTTGTAAATGAAGCTTTTATAAATTGATATCTATAAATAAATCTGTGCTGAGAAAATACAAGATGAGGTACATTATGAAATACATGTCCACCATGTCTAAAAAGAAAAACACAAAACAAAAAAAAAACAAAAACACTGCTTTCAGCATTGTAAGGTGAGTACAAGAGTACATCAATAAATGAAATTTTAAATTAAACACTCAGATAATGTTGTATTCATTTTCTAGTAGGCATGATGGCACATGCCTGTAATCCCAGCACTTGAGAGGCTGAAGCAGGAGGATCAGCACAAGTTTGAGACCAGCCTGGGCTACACAGTGAATTCAAAGCCAGTGAACTACATGGTTATACCTTCTCTGGAAAAAACAGAAAGTAAATGATTTTATTTTCTATATGGAAATGCACACATGCATAATTAAAAATTTTAAATTTACTGCAACAGAAGTTTGGAGAATGTAATTTTCAGATTATAAATTTTTCATAAGCAATTTTAAGATGCATTCTACAGACCTGTCAATGTCCTCACTAATAATTTACATTGGTATTATTTTTCTTTGACCTATGGTAAAGCTTTTTTTAAAATCTTCTTTGCTTCTCTTTCCTGAAACATCAGTTTATTCATTTTATAATTTAGTAGACATTTTTCTATAAGTAAATAGCTTTACACTTCCATTTGTACCAACTCAATGATACAGCAAAGAATTATAAAAACTGAATTAAACCAATAATGCATATAAAATATTGGGAAAGTAAATTAAAGAAGCAATAAAAATAAATGTATTTATATCTGTTGTTACCCTCAAATCAAAATTTCTTCAGAAACACATTGTGGTCTCAGAAAAACAGCAAAATCATAATTTTTTCAGATGTGTCCTATCTCCTTAAGCTGTTTCCCGTATGACAACTGTAGAAGAAAAACTAAAGACAAAATGGCCAGGCCTGGTGGCTCACGCCTATAATCCCAGCACTCGGGAGGCAGGGACAGGAGGATTGCTGAGTTCAAGGTTTGCCTGGGCTCTATAGTGAGCTCAGCGCCAGCCTGAACTACAAAGTGAGCCCTGTCTCAAAAAAAAAAAAAAAAACAAAAAACTAAAGACCAAATAAATCCACCAGACCAAAAATGCCCTTTTCTTAGCTTAGGTGTCTTAATTCAGATAAACATAGGAAACTGATTCTGAGGAAAACAAAGATTCAAGAATAAGTAACAGGGAAGTGGAAAAGTAAAATAAGGAAAATAATGGTTGCCTATTTTAAAAGAAAACACAATGGAAGTAATCCCAAGGCTACTTCTGAAAATGGATGTACAACCTAGAGAGGTGAGGGAGCTACAGAATTACTAGACTATTTCTCATTAGTTGTAAATTAAGGACTTATGGATACAGCATAAAACAGCTGTATAATGCAATCTGTGGAGGGCCCTATCAGAACACAGGGACATTCCAAGGCTCTGGAAAAAGTCTTCAAGACACTAGCATACAAATACTGGTCAGCCAGAGAACCAAGAAATGTAAAGGTTCAAAGGAAAAGCCATGGGCCAGAGGGTTAGCTCAGTGGTTCTGGCGCCTGCCTCGCAAGCGCAAGGTCCTGAGTTCGATCCCCAGTAACCACGTATAATGCTGGGCTTAGAGACACGCCCACCAACAATCAACACCGCATACCACAATGCCGGACGTGGTGGCTCACGCCTGTAATCCCAGCACTTGGGAGGCAGAGACAGGAGGATTGCTGAGTTCACGGCGGCTTGCCTGGGCACCATAGTAAGCTCAGGGCCAGCCTGAACTACAACGCGAGACCCTGTCTCAAAAAACAAAAAAACAAACAAACAAAGGAAAAGCCAAGGCACAATTCAACAATGGTCCAGAACCCCTTTCACTGAAAGAACACAGCTAAACCTCTGGGCCCAACTGAGGCAAAGCTCTTATTCATGATACACTGCTGCATGCCCTTCACACACAAAACCGAAAAGCTCCTTCATGCTATCAGGGCTTTTTTCCTGGAATGAAGAGAACTATTTCCTATAAATATATGGTTAGAGCCATGTTGCCAAACATGTCAGCAGGATGTTTGTTACCAACTGAAAACTCTATAAATGGTTCATTATCACTAATCTAGAGGCAGCCACCTCCAAAACACAGATGGATGAGAAAAGTCTGAGGTTTGTCACACCCCCTACACCCCTCAGGAGGCAAGGGGGAGAAGGAATGACACCTGTCAGTCTGGTCACACCCTCTCTGGCTGTCAGAAAAGGGAAGGGTCAAGTAGACTAGTTTTAAGGTATAATGACAATGCATATTAACCAATATGCTATCAGTATTTAAATTCACACTCTGTATTATATAAACAAAAGCTGAGATGTTATATTAACAACGAAAATAGCTTACATTTGAATAATTATCACCATATAAAGATGGAAAATCTTCATTTACTAATTATCTACATTAAGTCACCACAAATCACTTCATATATATACTAACTCCATCAAACACAGAGACGACAAACCACTCACACATTTACAGGCAGATTCAAAGGTAACATAATTTGTCGAAGATCCAAAACCAAGTTAAATAATAAAACTGTTCAGACCAAAATGTATCCAGTTTCAAATCCTAACATCTTAAGATGACCCTCAAATGAAATTAAATCAACGTATAACAGGCAACATCACTTGTAAAAATCAATTTTCTCACAATAGGTCTCCTACGGACCACTTATACACCTTTATAAAATATGTAAGTAATGTATAAGCATAAATGGAAGGACGTTCCTTTAACATTTTTCTCTACCTAAAATGCTAGTTACTGAAATTCTAAAAAAAATTCACAGGAAACCAAAATTTAGTTTGTCCTCAAATCCACTACTATAAGGAAGAGCTAACTGGAAAAGAACTAAAATATCTTCAAACTGGCTACTTGGCTTTTACCAGTTAACTTATAAGAAAAACAATCAAAATATAATCAAAGTTCCAACTATAATAGTTAAAAATAGATGATAAGGGGCCGGAGGGTTAGCTCAGTGGTTCCGGCGCCTGCCTCGCAAGCGCAAGGACCTGAGTTCGATCCCCGGTAACCACATATAATGCTGGGCATGGAGACAGGCCCACCAACAATCAACACCACATACCACAATGCCGGATGTGGTGGCTCACGCCTGTCATCTCAGCACTCGGGAGGCAGAGACAGGAGGACTGCTGAGTTCACGGCGGCTTGCCTGGGCACCATAGTGAGCTCAGGGCCAGCCTGAACTACACAACGCGAGACCCTGTCTCAAAAAGCAAAAAAAAAAAAAAAAATAGATGATAAGCTAGATGATATATGAAAGTAATATTAAAAAGAAAAGAAGATTATAATTACAAAGTTCCTCTAGAGAGAAAAGATGGATAATGATTTCAATAATGGCAGTGGCAATGACAACATTTTACCTTCACTCAGTGGTCAGCACTCTATTAAGCTGTTCACATGCATTGTTCAATGTAGTACTCACAAAACTTCAGTAGGTTAAGGTCATAAGGACAAATTCAGTGAAGTGCTGAGAGTCTCAAAGCTAGTAAACCAGATGAACCAGTATTCAACTCAAGTCAATCTCTTTCAGAGACCAAATTCTTAATTTTTAGACCATCCCTGAACAAAAGTAGATTGGTTTCTTTCCACTGTAATCTCCAAACAGGTAATCAGTGCATTTGCAGTGCTATACCTACTTTCCAAGAAGGGAGGATGCACCAGGTATAGTAAGTAAAGGATGGAAAGAAGAAGCATCTTCAAAGTGGCCAAACAACTTAAAATATTTCTATTAAAATTCATAAGAATTTGTACAATTTAAATGTACAAATTTAAATTTTTCTTTGCTTCTCTTTCCTGAAATATCAGTTTGCCAAACCCTGGTGCTGCAACCAAAAATTTTATATATACAAATTTATTTGGCCTACTTACTAAAATAATGACAAAGTAAATGTCTAACATACATTTCCCAAAATGTTAAAACTTGAACACCAAAATGTATTATAAAATAGCAATCCAATTAAACTTTGAACAAAAAATTAATATCCACACATACTGATCTCACAACTCAGAAATAGATTAGTTTTAGGGCTAAGGATTTAGCTCAGTGGTTCCTGTGCCTGCCTTGTCAAGGGAAAGGTCATGAGTTCAATCCCCAGTACAAAAAAAAAAAGAAAGAGAAAGAAATAGGTTAGTTTTACAATTAGTGAGTTTAGACTATTTAGACTCTCATGCACTCATGCAGTTAAGAAAGTCATGGCTGGACCAGGGATTTAGCTCAGTTCCAGTGTCTGCCTGGCAAATGCAAGGTCCAAAGTTCAATCCCCGGTACCACATATAACAAAGCCAGGTGTATTGACTCAAGCCTGTAATCCCAGCACTTGTGAGGCAGAGGGAGACAGATTTCTGTGAGTTCAAGGCTAGCCTGGGCTACATATTGAGCTCAGGGCCAGTCTGAACTACAAAGCAAGACCCTGTCTCAAAAAAAAACAGAAAAGAAAAATGTCATGGTTCTTTAAAGCAAGAACTTAACATATTACTGGGAAGAATATTCAGTAATTTAATTCACTAATAAATATAAATAGATGCATCTGTTTCTAGCCTTTCACATCCAAACTAACCACAAAATGAAGAAAATCAATTTTCTGTGTTTTTTTATGGTTAAAACTTTGTCTTTATCAAAGATAATAAGTAAAGTTGAATTTACTTATTTTGTCACATCATAAATGCCCTTAAATCACTCAATGTAAAGCCTATACTGGGCATGATGGTACATGCTTATAATTCCAGCACCATAGGGAAGCTAGTGTAGGAGAACTGTAAATTTAAGCAATTTAGGGACATAGTAAGACCTTGTCTCAAAATTTAAAAAATAAAACAATGGTTGGGGATTTAGGTCAGTAAAGAGGTCCTCTATCAATCCCCAGTACTGAAAATAATAATAATAATACTATAAGACTTTAATTTTTAGAAAATTTTATTAAGGGCATAGCTTCTTGCTATTTAAAAGAAATCAAGAAAAAAATATGCACATATTCATTATATGAAAAGATTTGACATGTGAAAAAATAATTTTTAAATAAAAAATTACATAATAATGGGTAATGAGACAACTAAAAAATAATTTAAAAAATAAATCTGAGGACAAAATATTGTAATACATATTGATTTATATCAGTGCAGAAGAATTGAGAATGAAATCAACTGTTGGTCCACATAAATGCTAAATGTAGGTTAAAATCCCAAAAAAGAGGAAACCAATGGATTTAAATCAACAAATTAATAATTTAAAAAAATTAAACACTGATATATCTTCCTTCCTAGCACTGTTTATATTTCAGTTGATTTTCAATCTGAGTTACAAGATGGAGATAAATGAGCAATGTGAGGCCCTTTAGCAGGAACACGAAATACTGACCGGCTCAGAGTCATAGCAATAATCATCCCAGCTCTGTCTGAGGGGTTTCTTTGTTATCTGAAAGTAAGGCAGATTAGTTAGGTAAAAGTTATTAGCAATGACTACTACACTTCTCTTAAGTAATCTTTCAGAGTATTGTGCAGGTAGCACTCCTTCTAACCAAGGAAATGTCACTTTGCATAATGGCATAAAACCAGAAACATACATTCAGCTTCTGGGAGACCACACATTATTCTGCCCAACACATAATGCCATTGACTGCTGACTATGATATTTATATTAATTGCTGGTCCCACATCGTAAGAAAACTGACATTACAACAAGAAAGTCTATATTGACTATAGTCAATATATCTATTGACTATAAAAAGATATAGAATGATAGCAAAATTACAAATTTTCTTTTCTCATGAGGTACCAGGGATCAAACTCAGGACTGTGTTTGCGAAGACAAGCATAGCACCACTGAGCTATATCTCAAGCCCACAAATTTTCTATTAGTAATACTTATCATCTCACAGGTAATTACTACTTCAAAAAACAAAGTTGTCACCAAATACAAAGCATGTAATTTAAAGAAGGAAGAAAAAAATTCAGAGGTTGAATTAGCAGTTTTTTAAAAATTTACTTAATAGGGCTGGAGATTTAGCTCAGTGGTTCCTGCACCAGCCTCACAAGCGCAAGGTCCTGAGTTCGATCCCGGTAACAACATACAATGCTGGGCATGGTGACTCACGCCCACCAGCAATCAATACCACATACCACAGTGCCAGGCGTGGTGGCTCACGCCTGTAATCCCAGCACTGAGGAGGCAGAGGCAGGAGGATTGCTGAGTTGGAGGCTGGCCTGGGCTACATAATGAACTCAGGGCCAGCCTGAACTACAAAGCAAGACCCTATCTCAAAAGAAAAAAAAATTTACTTAATACTGTCCTGTGAGAATGTCTGGTGTTATATCAGAAAGTGATTATTTCACGTAGCTTTGAAATTCTTAATAATATAAAGGTGGTTTATATTAACACAATTCTAAAATTAATATCACTTATATAGTGCATTATATAACTTGGGAATATTATGTTACTTTAATTGGCCTAAATTCACACTCTTTCTTGTTTTTTGGAAGGCAGGCACACAACAACTTAGCTAAATCTCCAAACCCTCTTATTATTCTTTGAGACAGCTATGCTATGCTATGTAGTTCAGGTTCACAACAGTCCTTCTCTCTTGGCCTCCCAAGTGCTAGGATTACAGGCATGTGCCACCATGCCAGCCATACTATAATCTTTGCGTCATCATCAATGTGTCAATTAATTATAAAATCTATATAAGAATTTCATTAATTAAAATAATAGTTTTTCTATAGATACTACATCTTGACTCAAAACTAAGGGAAGATAATATATTAAATGGTCTACTGTTCTGCTAATTACATTAATGTTAGTTAATATGAGAAATAAAATTAAGAGAATGTCATGAAAAGTTGTGAAAAGATCACTCCTTTTGTGGAAGATTAGAGGTGAATTTATAGAGTTTAAAGCTAAGATTCAACTTCTCTAAGTCATTTGCCTTTCAGAGTTTCAGTCTAAACGTTTATGAGGACTATTTACCAAATTATGTAGTCATACTCCAAGTCAGTATCACAGTATCATGCAAAGCAGTTAAGTGTACCGGACTGCAAAGAATGCAGAATCAGGTTGGAAGTAATCCCTTGCAAAAGACAAGCATTAATTATTACTAACATTTATATTCCTGGGATGTGCAGAAGTCACTCTGGAAAGAATATACTACTTTTCAGACATGGAAAGACCAAAATAAATACAATTTTATCTTAAAGATCCTAACAACATAACCACAAAGTAACTAACTTTGTAACCTCATGTAAGAGTAGGAATTTTTTAACTTGAAGATTACAGACAAATTTTTAGACTTCATGTATGAAAATGCTAATTAATTATCCATTACAAAGTTTTAGAACAAAAGGACTAGAAAAGCTTTTTTAAGAACTAAAATTTAATTCCACCTTACATTTCAAGATGCTTTTCAAGAACTCTAACCTGATTGAGGTAATGATACTCTTCTGGCTGTTTAAGGTGGAATGCTAGCCTCTCTTCTTCACTTGCTCCTGCTAGGAGGTAATAGAATACATGGTAATTCCTGTTGGAAACAAAGAAAAGTATAACTTTATAATGAACATGATTTATTTTGACATTTAACAGAAAATAAAATCAAACAGTAAAATGCTCACTTTGTTTCCTATTCTAACATAATAATTCAGTATTTAATTACTCCTACAGAACAATGTTTTAAAGGATGGATAGAAACAAAGACAATGGATGAAGTCATTGAAATGGCAAAATTAGGACTTTTGGAAATCCTGTATTCCCTAAAATCAATGAGGAACCTGACAAATTTGTCAAAATTAACTTCTCAGAAGTCTGGAATTAACCATAAGCTTGCACAACCCATGAAGTGTTTATTTAAGAAAAGCAACTGAGCCAGGCGTGGTGGCTCACGCCTGTAATCCCAGCACTCAAGAGGCAGAGACAGGAGGATTGCTGAATCCAAAGTTTGCCTGGGCTACATAGTGAGCTCAGGGCCAGCCTGATCTACAAAGTGAGACCCTGTCTCAAAAAAAAAAATTAAAAAAGAAAAGCAGCTGAGCCAGGATTGTGCCTGTCATCCCAGCACTTGGGAGACTGAGGGAGGAGGATCACTTCAAGTTCAAGGTCACCCTGGAGTACATAGTGAGTTCAAGGCCAGCTTGAATCAGAATGAGACTCAAAATAACCAAAGAAAATAAAAAACAAATCAAAAATCCCAGCAGGGCCGGAGGGTTAGCTCAGTGGTTCCGGAGCCTGCCTCGCAAGCGCAAGGTCCTGAGTTCGATCCCCGGAAACCACATACAGTGCTGGGCGTGGAGAGTCACGCCCACCAGTAATCAGTGCCGGGCGTAGTGGCTCAGACCTGTCATCCCAGCACTCGGAAGGCAGAGACAGGAGGATTGCTGAGTTCGAGGCTTGCCTGGGCTACCTAGTGAGCTCAGGGCCAGCCTGAACTACAAAGCGAGACCCTGTCTCAAAAAAAAAAAAAAAAAATCCCAGCTGAAACAATTTTTTGACATTTTAACTTACCTTTTTCCATCCCCAGTTCACTAACTCTATAGTGGCCTTGAAAACCAATAGCCTATTGTAAACTGAGAGGCACCAGAAGACTGGCAGCCACCAGAAGGGGCACAACAGGGTTCAAGCTTGCTCAAGACCTTGTTCTCTAATTTTAAATACCTTTGTTTGAACCTTTTACTTGTTTTCATGGAAGAAGTCACATTCTACAACCAGATACATTAATTTACATAACACAAAAATCTTCTCCCCAGAGACATCTGTACCAAACGGGAAAATACAATCACCCTTGCTATCTGTGGAAGATCAGTCCGAGGACACTTTCTATACATCAGATATTAAAATTCAGGTGTCCAAGTCTTACCATAAAATGGGATCATATCATATAACTTATGCACATTCTCTTATATAAACATTTATAGATTACTTATAACTAAAACAGTGTAAACATTAAGTAAATAATTATTTCACTATATTATTTAGGGAATGAAGAAAAAACTGTACATCTTCAATACAGACACAATTTTTTTAGCCCAAATATTTTTTATCTAAAGTTTGCTGAAACCATGAATATGGAGCTCACTGATACACACAGGTAACTGCATTAATGGAAAACAGCCAAGAGCAGACTTGGAGAAACTTTATATCTAGAAAGTCTGATTAAAGGGCTGAAAATTTAGTTCAGTGGTTCTAGCACCTGCCTAGCAAGCACAAGGTTCGATCTCCATGGTTCAATCCCCAGTAACCACATACAACAATATTGGGTGTGCTGACACATGCCCACCAACAATCAGTACCACATACTACAATGCCAGAGTGTGGTGGCTTATGCCTGTAATCCCAGGCAGGGGCAGGAGGATTGCTGAGTTCGGGGTTTGCCTGTGCTACACAGTGAGCTCGGGGCAGCTTGAACTACAAAGCGAGACCTTGTCTCTAAAAAACAAAAATAAACCTCTCTGATTAAAATATGTAACTTGAATCTATAACTTAACCACCTATCATGAAAAACCAGGAGGGAAAAAACTTAAGCCAAAACAAACAGAAGAAAGAATATTGTTAGAAATAAAGTAGAGGATAAAATGAAGAACATCCATGAAAATGGCTCTTTGAAAACAACTACAAAATGAACCTTTATATAAACTGATGAAAGAAACAGAGATGCATATTCAAGTTTAGGAGCAAAAGGGGAAACATTACTAACAACCCTACAAAAATAAAAGAAATTATAATAATATAAACAAGTTAGATAACCTAAGTCAAAAAGATAAATTCTTACCACATGTGACCAAGGAAGAAGCAGAAATTCTGAACAGATTTGTAACAATTCTGAATTAGAAATAAAAATCTTGGGCCGGAGGGTTAGCTCAGTAGTTCCAGTGTCTGCTTCGCAAGCACAAGGTCCTGAGTTCGATCCCCAGTAACCACATACAGTGCTGGGCGTGGAGACTCACGCCCACTAACAATCAAGACCACATACTACAGTGCCGGGCATGGTGGCTCACG
The DNA here is from genome assembly GCA_004025085.1 of Thryonomys swinderianus. Lineage (NCBI taxonomy): Eukaryota > Metazoa > Chordata > Mammalia > Rodentia > Thryonomyidae > Thryonomys > Thryonomys swinderianus. The sequence continues at coordinate 17,168 of PVIC010004935.1, read as the reverse complement.
CCTGTAATCCCGGCACTTGGGAGGCAGAGACAGGAGGATTGCTGAGTTCGAAGCTTGCCTAGGCTACATAGTGAGCTCAGAGCCAGCCCGAACTACAAAGCGAAACCCTGTCTCAAAAAAAAAAAAAAAAAGAAAGAAAGAAAGAAAGAAAAATCTTGCACCAATTAAAGACCAGAACCAGAAGGTTTTGCTGGTAAATTCTGCCAATCATCTAAAGAAGTAGCTTCTCACAAACTCTCCTTAAAAAGGAAGTCACAATTTCCATTTCCATTCTATGAACCAGCATAGTATTACACTGATCCCAAGCCAGATAAAGATAGCAGAAGCTTTAGAACACTAAATCTTATTAACACAAAGTTTTAAAAATCCAGAATATTAGCGAGCCAAACCCAGAAATATAAAACAAAGATACAACCTCTCGCTTGTTAGCCATATAAAATTTCACAGAAAGCCTGACCTTGCTACTAACGTAAATTTTATTGTACATGAAGCAGTAATCATTTAACCCTCTATAAGTCTAGAAAAAAACTCTAGAATGGTTTTCCATTCTAATCTCTAATAAGTAGAAGAGTGAGATGCTCAAAAGTAATCCATAGTTTGATTGTTGGCTGTTTAACTTCAAACTCTGGCTCTGAATACTATTATGTATCACTGTGGCATGAAACAACACATTTACTCCTCTCTTCTAGAACCCAGAAAGAACAACACTTTGTATAGTATCCTAATCTCTCTTCATAGTTTGTTAAATAATGCAGTATTCTGACCTTGAAATAAATAGCAACTGCACATAAGGTATATATGGTGTAAAGTGAACTGAGGGTCATAACGTACAAAGAACCTAAAAGTCAACCTGTATGACACTAACATTAATTTTATCTAATTTTACAAATAAAAATATGTACCGTTCATTATGCTCTTGATAAACAAGTCTGGACTTCTCCAGTAGGTATTTTTCAACATAGGCACTAGAAGAAAAAGAAAATTGGTTGATATAAATATTAAAGTTTAATGGAAGACAGATATATTTTACAGACAATGCAAAAGTACAAAAGATATGCTCCAGATCATTTCAGCACTTTCATCACTGTGTTATGGATGCTGTGAGTGCTACCCACATAGTAATTTCATAAAGTCCTGACTCAGACTGACTAGAAAATTAGAAAGGCGACCAAGTGGACTCCGTCAAGAAGAGCTAATACAATATGGGTCACAAAAATGAACTCTATGCAAAAGTAGTGTGGAACTGTGACATCAAGTGTATTTCTGATATTTTGTTTTTCATTATCTGGATTGTGTCTTTCAAGTCTTCAGTATCTATAGTCACATGAGAATAATCAGATATCTCACTAGAAAAGGATTTCTATAATCTCAAACTTTAAAACTGTAGATTACTGGATCCAGATTATTTACACAATGGCCTTTGCTTCAAAATTAGATCATTGAGGTGAATTGCCCCCAATTCCTCTCCATCACCTGCTCTCTACTTTGCTCACAAATATGAGCTATGTTCTCAAGCACAACATGCACCCCTGACTACACTACTGTTGTTCTTCCTTCCCCTTCTGATTTGTTACTCTATTCTCAATCTCAGGTCACTGAATTTCATTCCTACATTAAAATGAATTTCAAGTCTGTCTTTGCAAATTCACTCTTGCTAGTACCACCATTAAATTTGTCACTTCTGAACTATCATGATCACTGGTGGTCTCAATTACTGAAACAAGTTACTACCTGCTCAAAATGGCAGAAAGGAAATAGATATAAATTAATATGATAAAGTCTCATAATATCCTGCATGAAAAATGTTACTGCTCTCATTTTGTAAAGGTAGAAACTGATGCTCAAAGATATTAAGATTCTACACTAGTAAGCAGCAAAGTATGATATGAACGTGGGTCTGCCTTAACTACAGAAGCTGACTTGCAACTATACCAACTCGCTACTTTCAGAACATTTCTTTTCTCCTTTCCTATCTATAAATTATGCTCACTGTACTAAAATATACAGAAAATAACTGACCTTTCTGGGATTTTTAAGTCAACATAGAAAAAGAAAGACAGGAGAAACAAACATGGCAAACAGTCGACTCTTAACTGGGAGTTCTTTTCACTATTTAATCTCTTGTTTTTACTTTTCTGTTTATTTGACCAATGTATTACATTCTTTTAAAAGCCTCATGGTACCAAGAGCATATATACTAGCGTTAGTCACAATCTGACACCAAGTGACCATCATGACTATGCTGTATAGCTATCATCTTACATCCTCAAATACACCAACCTTTTGTTATGGTGCCATTCATTTGCTATGCCAATTTCTCAACAAGCGTTTTCCCACTTCTGCCTGGCAAATTTTTAATACTCAACATAAATAACTCCTTTTGTTTTTTGTTATTTTTTTGTTTTTGTTTTTGTTTTGAGAAGGGCCTCACTTTGTAGTTCAGGCTGGCCCTGAACTCACTATGTGGCCCAGACAAGCCTTGAACTCACAGCAATCCTTCTGCCTCTGCCTCCAGAGTGCTGGGATTACAGTGTGTGCTCCCAGGCCCAGCTAAAAATGACCTTTCTTTAATGAATGCCTCCAGACACATATTTCAAATGTTGTGCTTACTTTATTAATAAACTTGTATTAACATCATTCTTTGCAACAATGAGAACTTTAAAGGCAAAGTACATGTCTACATTTTACCATATAGCAGTACCTCAGTTCATGAACTTAATTTGTTCCATGATTCAGGAAAAGATAGCTACATTTTTGTTTGTGATGGAAACATGGCCACAGTTGTGCTGATCACACAATGCAGAGTTCACAAACTAAAATTTTGCTAAATGTTTCTATTTCTGAACCAAACTGCTCACAAACAAAACCATCAGTGGGGCTGAAGAGTTAGCTCAGTGGTTCTGGCACCTGCCTGGCAAGCACAAGGTCCCTAGTTCGATCCCAGTAACCACATACAACAATGTCAGGCATGGTGACTCATACCCACCAACAATCAGTATCATATACCACAATGCCAGGACGGGTGCCTCATGCCTGTAATCCCAGCACTCGGGAGGCAGAAGCAAGATTGTTGAGTTCCAGGCTTGCCTGGGCTACATAGTGAGCTCAGGACCAGCCTGAAGTACCAAACGAGACCCTGTCTTTAAAAAAAAAAAGCACCTGTGAACCAAAGTACCACTGTATTTAACACATGCCTGGTAGGACACAAGAGGTATTCTACAAATCTTTGCTAAATAAAAAGACAAAAATAAATTTAAAAGCTAAAAATGTTTAATATATAGTTGTTTCCATATTAAAATGATTTTTGCTCAGCATTATAAGAAAGTTTAATAACCATTTTAGGCAGTCACTTAACTTATGAGATTCTGAATTCCCTCCATTAAATGTGAAAATAACCAGGCACAGTGGTGCAGGCCTGTAATTCTAGCACTTGGGAGGCTGAGAGAGGAGGATTGCCAGTTCCAGGCCAATCTGGGCTACACAGTAAGTTCAAGTCAGCCTAGACTACATAGAGAGATCCTACTTCAAAAAACAAAACACATTTTAAAAATTAAAAAGTGAAAATAAACATTTGCCATTTCTAATTCAAAAATTATCTTGAAATCAATGAATACTGTATTTTATGTTATAAAACAATATATACAACCTTACCTATTAACAGTCTTTCCAGCAGCACAATCCATAAACACAGCCCAACTATTTAACTGCATGACACTTCAAGAGTACAAGTACCAACCATATCTTTGCAAACACACTAGTCTTTAGAACCAGGAAAAAAATTATCTATGAAACTCTCCATGAAGATAGACTTAGTGCTCTTGTTCATTTTAAATGGTTTTAGTTTGGGTTCCATGGAAGTAGGAAGGTGATTCTGGTAAAATTTTTATAATTTAAAAACAGAAGTAAAGTAATAAGACATCAGCATAAACTAGCATTAAAGTACATATAAATCCTATTTATTCAGAGAGATGCTAACATTATACTAAAAATTAGACAACAGATACTAGGTATGGTGGCTCATGCCTGTAATCCCAGCACTTGGGAAGCAGAGGCAGGAGGATTGCTGAATTCCAGGCTTGCCTTGGCTACACAGTGAGCTCAGGGCCAGCCTGAACTACAAAACAAGACCCTGTCTCAAAAAAAAAAAAAAATTAGCAAACAGAATAAAGTAACCAAATGTTTACCTGTATAAGCATGCATAAATGTGTGAATATGTGTGTATATGCACTGACCAAACAGTGAACCTTAATGGAAGTGAGACTTTTTTCCCCTAGAAACACACAAAATGGTTCAATATCAAAGGAAAAAAATTAAATATTAATTGCTTTCACCATGAACACATATTTATTTCTATGGATGTCAAGAAAGCCTTTGATAAAATTCAATAGCCACTATTGACATTAATTCAAGTTAATGTTTAACTGGGTCATAAAATAAAATACGCTAAGGCCAGTATTTTATATAGTGACAAAGAGGTAAGGTAAAGGCATTCATGTAAAGGGAAGAAACATTATTATCATGCTATTTGTTACGGCCTCGATCTAAAATTTCCCATCAAGGTCCATACACTTAAGAATGGGTCAGGAGAGGCCTATTGGGAAGCCCACTCACAGGAAGTTAGGTCACTGCTGTGTATCTGCACCCTGATTCTTTCTCTCTCTCCACTTCCTAGCTGCCATGAAGTAAGCTTTATTCCACCATGCACATGAACAAAATAACTCAACAAGGTACACAGATTATAAAATTAATACAAAAGAGCTTTCATACACATAAAATGTGACTTGAAAAATCACTTATACCCCCCCAAAAAAAACTTACACAGCAAAAGAATTAGAATAGGGCTAAGGATTTAGCTCAGTGTTTCTGGCATCTGCCTAACAAGTGCAAGGTTTCGAGTTCAATACCTGGGACATCACATACCACAATGCAGGGCATGGTGGCTCACACCAGTTATCCCAGCAATGAGTACCACATATCACAATGCCAAGCATTGTGGTTCATGCCTGTCATCCCAGCACTCGGGAGGCAGAGACAGGATTGCTGAGTTCGAGGCTTGCCTGGGCTACACAGTGAGCTCAGGGCCAGCCTGAACTGCAAAGTGAGACATTGTCTCAAAAAAACAAAAAAAAACTTTAAGACAATCCAAAAAAATTCAAATAATGCTAATTACTTCCAAAGTGATTCATAAATTTAACATTAACCCAAGGAAATCAAGCCATGGAGAAATAGGAAAGTTGAAGAATCCAACCTGAGGCCCAGGGACTTAGTTCAGCAGCACTACACCTGCCTTAAAAGCACAAGGTCCTGAGTTCCATCACTGGTACCAAAAGAAACAAAGGAATCCAGGACCAGAGATTGAGCTCAGTGGTTCTGGCATCTGCCTAGCAAACTCAAGGTCCTGAGTTCAATCCATGGTTCCATATAAACAATACTGGGCATAGTCACTCACACCTACCAGCAATCAGTACCACATAACACAATTCCAAGTATGGTGGCTCATAACTGTAAGTAATCCCAGTACTCGGGAGGCAGAGGCAGGAGCACTGCTGAGTTTGAGGCTAGCCTGGGCTACAAAATGAGTTCAGGGCCAACCTGAACTACAAAGCAGAACCTGTCTCGAAAAAAAAAAGGAATCTAATCTGAAAAAGCTACTTATAGTATGAAACCAACTATATAGTATTCTGGAAAAAGCCAATCTACAAAAAGAGTAAGGAGACACCGGGCGTGGTGGCTCACACTTGTAATCCCGGCATTCAGGAGGCAGAGGCAGGAGGATTGCTGAGTTTGAGGCTTGCCTGAACTACGTAGTAAGCTCAGGGCCAGCCTGAACTACAAAGCGAGATCCTGTCTCAAAAAAAAAAAAAAAGAGTAAGGAGATTATCAGTTGCCAAGTATTAGCAGTGAGAAGGGTTAAATAAGGAGAATAGGGATTTTCAGAGCACTAAAACTATGCTATACAGTACTATACTGGTATTACTCTGTCCTGTATTATTTATCAAAATCCACAGAATATACAGAATGAAGAGTGAACCTTAAAGCACATTATGAACTTTCAAGTTATTAACAATTATAACTGGGTGTGATGGCACATACCTTTATAGCCCAGCTATTCTAGAGACAGTAGGAGGATCACAAATTCAAAAGCAACATAGACAACTTAGTGAGAATATGTCTCATAAGCAAAAACAAAAGGGCTGAGCCAGACGTGGTGGCTCACACCTGTAATCCCAGCACTCGGGAGGCAGAGACAGGAGGATTGCTGAGTTCGAGGCTTGCCTGGACTACATAGTGAGCTCAGAGCCAGCCTGAACTACAAAGCGAGACCTTGTCTTAAATTAATTAATTAATTAATTAAAATTAAAAATAAATAAATAAATAAATAAAAGGGCTGAGAATGTGGGTCTGTGGAAGACCAACACTGGACTCAGTCCCTGGCACTACAATAAAATATAAATCAATTACTCAATTAATTAATCTCCACATTGGCTCATCTATTATAACAAATGGATCATTATAACAATTACAGTAATGTAAAATATTTATAATAGAAGAAATCAGAGGGAAAGTCCCATGGGATATAGTATAAAACCTGAAGAAATATGTAAAAATCCAATGCAAGGTATCTGAAGTGGGAGAAAATTGTAGTACAACAGATAGTTTGAAAAGATATATGGGAACTCTGTACTTCCCACTTATTTTTTGTTGTAAACCTAAAACTGCTCTAGGAGATAAAAGTGTATTAAGTTTTTTAAAAGCTATAAAGAATACTGCTGGCACAATCAGAGGACTCTGATCATAGATTACATAAGACTCTCCTGACTATAAAAATAGTTTTTATATATATACAAAGCAGCTGCTTAAGAAATACATTTAATTAGGAGATATTAGATTACCTCCAACTTCAAAACAATTCAAACAACATATGCATAACAGAATACAGAGAAAACTAAATGCAGTGAAGTGTTAACAATTTAATTTAAGGGTACAGGGGTGTTAAGATCACTCTCACAATATTTCTAAAGTTTTATATTTCCAAAGGGGGAAAAAAATAACTAAGGAAAAATTTAAGGCAGACAACAATGTCAGTGTATAGCAGTGATGGAAAATCTCCCAGAAAGGAGTGTCCAAGTTACAAACCAAAACCCACTCATTTATTACCAAGTGCCAACACTGCAAATTAAACCTGAATACCAAGGTTTTAGTTTAGAAAAAGCAACTCATACATTAATATATTTCATCTCAAAAGAAAAACAACACATGGGCCGGAGGCTTAGCTCAGTGGTTCCAGCGCCTGCCTCGCAAGCACAAGGTCCTGAGTTCGATCCCCCAGTAACCACATATAATGCTGAGCGTGGAGACTCACGCCCACCAGCAATCAATACCACATACCACAGTGCCGGGCATGGTGGCTCACGCCTGTAATCCCAGCACTCGGGAGGCAGGGGCAGGAGTATTGCTGAGTTCCAGGCTTGCCTGGGCTAAATAGTGAGCTCAGAGCCAGCCTGAACTACAAAGCGAAACCCTGTCTCAAAAAAAAAAAAAGCACATGCCATAGGTTCATCACCAGTGATAGATAGGTAATGACAAAAATACAACATGCTCTACAACTTACTACTACTACTGAGCTGCAATACTTACCCAAGTACAGTGCCTGTTTCCTGGTAATTTACTTGAATAAACTTGCCAAAACGACTTGAATTGTTATTATGAGCAGTCTTTGCATTGCCAAAGGCCTGTCAAAATAAATCATTCTCATTAGTTTCATTTAAAAAAAAAAAACCTTTTTAAAACTTTATTAAATTAAAATAACTGTTAAGGGGTGGAGAGTTGTGGGTGGGTTGGGATGTGGGTAAAAATGAGAATTAACTTGTGTCATATACTGGTACAAATCCCCCAATGTTACATGTGATTGTGAGCTGCATATAAAATGTACCAACAGGGCTGGAGATTTAGCGCAGTGGTTTCAGCACCTGCCTCACAAGCACAAGGCCCTGAGTTCGATCCTGTCACCACATATAATGCTGGGCGTGGAGACTCATGCCCCACCAGCCATCAATACCACATACCACAGTGTGGGGCATGGTGACTCACATCTGTAATCTCAGCACCCGGGAGGCAGACAGGATTGCTGAGTTCCAGGCTTGCCTGGGCTACATAGTGGGCTCAGGGCCAGCCTGAACTACTACAAAGTGAGACCCTGTCTCAAAAAAAAAAAAAAAAGAATAATTACAGCACAATAATTCTAACTTTAAAACTGTATAAATGAAGTTTCATTATTAAAGCGTATTTTATTTCACCTACTTAAAACAAAACTACATTCATTATGAAAGAATTAAAAGCTATAAACTCCTCATATCATTACCTATAACATACACCACCCAGGGTCCAGAGATTGAGCTCAGTGATTCCAGCGCCTGCCTAGCAAGCGTGAGATCCCTGGTTTGATTGCAGGTAAGCATATACAATACCAGGCGTGGTAACTCACGCCCACCGGCAATCAGTAACAAACACCATAAAAGCTGGCTTGGTGGCTCAAACCTGTAATCCCAGCACTTGGGAGGTAGAGGCAGGAATATTGCTGAGTTCAAGGCTTGCCTGGGCTACACAGTGAACTCAGGACAAGCCTGAACTACAAAGTAAGACCCTACCTCAAAAAAAAAAAAAAATACACCACCCAAAGAAATAATGTTCAGCAAAGTAAACTAATGGCATATACTTCAAGAATTATGTGTCAACACTATGCAAAGCAGAAGAAAACAGAGTATATGTTATATAACCCAACTATATTAAATTCTAGAAAAGGCAAAACAATAGTAATAAGGAAGCAGATCAGAGGCCATTTGGGAATGGAGGTGGGATTGAGAAATCTCTATAAAAGGGCTCAAGGGAACAGGAAGCTATTCTAAAACTTGACTGAATGACAATGGCTATGCGAATGTACACCTGTATCAAAACTCAGCTGTACATTTTAAATTTATAAAGTATATTGTAAATTACAGCTCAATTAAATTTCCTAAAATTTAAAAACCAGAGAGAGCCAGGGGAGTATGTCAATGGTGAAGCACCTGCCTAGCAACTATGAAGCCTTAATCTGATCACTGACACTGCAGGGCAGGGGAGAGACATTGTCATAACCCTAGCACAATCCATGCATAACATATTTGAAGAAACCAAACTAAAAAAGAGTAAGATTGCAATGTTCTCCTCCCACTGAGAATGGCATATCCTCTAACCCTTCATTCACTGATAACCCCCTGAATGTAAACCCAAGCTGTGAGTGTGCAGAGTGCGCATGCAGAGTGCACACACACATATAAGACAGGCTTAAGAGGTAAACTTAACTGAAGCTCCAACAACCACATTTCTACTTCAGTAGTTCTCAGTGTGGCCAAAACCAGAAGCATCACAATTATCTGGAAATTTTACAGAAGCAGCAACTCTTAGACATTTCATAGAACCAATCACCTTAGAAATTCTTAGGATATAGCCTAGGAATCTGTCTGAATAACCCCTTAACCCCTTTCAAAAGCAAGCTAAAGTTTGAAAAACACTTTTATTTACTATGTATGTACTTAAATTCCTGGGAATTTTTAATTTTATGAATATTATCCACAATGATACTGGTAAAAGCACATATTTCTGAAAATCTCCACAAATATCCCTCATATATGCTTGTGTTTCACTGATTTAAATAAGTAACTGGAAAAGCCCAGGCTCCCAAACACCACAAAACCACCTCTAAGTTATACACAAAAAAGTTTGGCAGTGGTGAGCTTTGAGTTATCTAGAAGTTTCTCCATTCTGCCCTCTGCTCTTTCCTTTTCTGCCCTAAATGTTTTTGTCAAATAATTTAGAAAATACCAGTTATAAAATGGAGGAATATTGATGTCATTAAAGAAATATCTACTTAATTGCCAAATGTTTTATACTTTGACAAAATTTAAAACGGAAAACAAGTGAGCTTAGAAGGAAGATATATGCAGGTACAATGTAAAACATCACTTCTGATCCTACCTTCTGCTACAATGTCAGACGCCCATCAGAAACTCTCCCTGTTATGTAATTTTTTAGTACAACATTATCACTTACAGAGTCATCCAGGACCATCTAAAAGACAGTACTGTAGTAAATCCTTCAAGGTTATACGGATGACAACAAGGGTAAAAAAACATGTTCAATATTATTAGTTACTACAGAATTTCAATTAAGGTCACAATATACCTACCACAACGACACTACACATTTATTAGAATTGCAAAAAGAAAAGAAAAACTGATGGTGTGAAGTGATGCTGAGAATGTAAAATAACTAAAAAAGTACATTTGCCAGTGGGAATGTTATAGCAAAATGTTATAGCAACTCTGCAAGACTAACGATTTCACAAAAAGTTAAACATATTCTTTCTACACCATGACACAGCAACTTCTTGAAAAGATCGCTAAGTGAGGTCAACTAAAATCCCCAAATAAAGACCTCAGGAAATCCCCTACATAAAAGAAATAAGGACACTAACAAAAACTGTTAAAATCCACTTTTTGAGAACTCTGAAATCAGGGCTAGGGATGCAGCTCAGCGGCACAGGGCCTGCCTGACAAGTGCAAGGTCATAACTTCGATTCTCCATACCAGAAAAATAAACAAAGAATTCTGAAACAAAAACTGTCCAACAATCCTCATTAAAGAGAAATTTAACAACAACAACAACAAAAAAGCTCAATCTAAAAAATGGGTATTGTTAAGAAAAATAGTCATTCTGGTATTGTAGTTTGCATTATTAATATCCCTCTCCAGCTCAACACTAAAGAGAAAACCAATAGCCTACAATGACTGTTTAAAGGCAGTGTACAAGTCACTGGAAGTTTCACAACAGCGTCTTCCAAAGCCTTATTTCCCATAATTTGACTTGCTAGCACTTCCTTGGAAAATTCATTGAAAAGGTTGTTATTTTGATCTAACTCAGAGATCATTCACTCAGAGTAGACTTTTCAAACTTCCTACCAAGATGTCTGTCAAAAATAACCCAAAACAATTACTTAAACCTTCCAAGTGCCTAAAGAATATTAGGACAGGACCAAAAACAAAAAGGCAACGGGGCCAGAGGGTTAGCTCAGTGGTTCCGGCGCCTGCCGAGCAAGCGCAAGGACCTGAGTTCGATCCCGGTAACAACATATAATGCTGGGCGTGAAGACACGCCCACCAACAATCAACACCCCATACCACAATGCCGGACGTGGTGGTGGCATGAGGATTGCTGAGTTCGCGGCGGCTTGCCTGGGCACCATAGTGAGCTCAGGGCCAGCCTGAACTACAAAAGCGAGACCCTGTCTCCAAAAAAAGCAAAAAAAAAAAAAAAAAAGGCAAGGATCAGGGAATTTAGCTCAGAGGTTCCAGTCTGCCTTGCAAGCACAAGGTCCCAAATTCAATCCCCAGTAACCACATCACAATGCTAGGTGTGGTGGCTCATGTCCGTAATCCCCATACTCAGGCAGAAGCAGGAGGACTGCTGTGTGTTCGAGGTGTGCCTGGGCTACATCGTGAGCTGAGGGCCAGCCTGAACTACAAAGTAAGACCCTGTCTCAAAAAAAAAAAAAAAAAAAGGAGGGGGGCAAGACAACCAACAACTTAAAAAGGAAAAGGTGGTGAATAACACGTACAAAGTGGGCTTTGAAATTCTTTGAAATATTCCTGAGCATGTGCATGATCAGGAAAGACCTTAAAAACATGTTTAAACTTGAGGTTCTCTGTTAGCAGAAGTAAAAATTAAGGTATGCTTAGTTGAATACTAAAGGACCCCCCAGAAAGTACCAAAAATCTCAAAGGAAAGACCAGTGGCCTTAATTAACACTTCTAGAATTTTAATACTTGCCAGACCATGGCTGACCAATAAGAAAACCTACTAGAATTTTGACAGCCTTACTTTGACAGCCTCACTTTGATGACCTCATGCAAAAAAGGAAGAGAGACTTTATAGAAGTGCATATTATTTCAAATGCTCAGTTTTCAACAAAAAAATCAACAAAAAAATCAAGAGACATCCAAAGAAACAAACCATGGTCATCAGAAATAACAGAGCAGTAAGTAGAAATTGTCTCTGACAAAACCCAGATGTTGGGTTTACTAGGCAAAGACTGTATCTGCTATGTTAAATATTTTCAAACATGCCTGACAAGATGTCTTTAAAATCCAAAATACAAATAACAGGGTACAAGTTATAAAAACCCAAGTGTTGAATTACATTAACTAAAATTTTAAAAATTTGACTCAAATGAAAACATAAGCAAATGATCAGTAATGGGTCAAAAACAGGAAGTAACAAGGAAGATTATATTTTGGGGTGAAAGAAAACACAACACAGCCAACAAAATGTATAGGACAAAAATGAGTAAGTACTCAGATGCAGAAGGATATACTTAAAAAGAGAAAAGACCTCAAATCAATAAACTAACCTACCACCCTAAGAAAATAGGAAAGAATAGAAAGCAATGGCACATACCAGGAATCCAAGTCAAGAAGACCACAATTTGAAGGAAGCCTGAGCAACTTAGGGAGACCCTATGGAGGTCAGGCATGGTGACAGGAAGCTGTAATCCCTATACTTAGGAGGCTGAAGCAGTAGGATCACTACAAATTTAAAGGGAGCCTGGGCTACATAGCAAGTTCAAATCCAGCTTAGACTACACATAGCAAGACCTTGTCTTGAAATATAAAAGTAAATAAAAAGGGTTAGGGAAGGAGTTCAGTGGTAGAGTACCCCTAAATTCAAATCCAACTACCACACACAAAACAAGAAAACAGAAATGAAAAATAATGATGATGATGAAATAGCTAATAGAAAAACAAGAAGATTAGTATAAACCAAAAGTCAGTTCTTCAAATATTGTTAAAATGTCAATACTTTAAAACTGATATACAGGGCCTGGGGATTTAATTTAAACACAAAGGCCCGAGTTCTATCACTGATACCGCAAAAAAAAAAAAAAAAAAGCTGATATACAGAGTTAATATAATCCCAATCAATTCCAACATCATACCTCACAGAACTAGAAATCTTAAAATTTATATGGAACCAGAGAAGACCCAGCTTAGCAAAGCAATCCTGAGTAATAAGAACAAAGCAGGAGGCATCATAGTACTTGACTGCAAGTTATATTACAAAGCTACAGTAATGAAATTGGCATGGTACTGGCATAAAAACAGGCATTTGGGTCAATGGAATGGACAAACTTTGACAAAGGCACCAAATCACATACTAGAGAAGACAGCCTCTCTAACAAATGGCACTAAGAAAACTAGTTATCTACGCAAAGAAGACTGAATCTAGACCTGTATCTCTAAAATAAAATCAAAATGAATCAAAACCCTGGATATCAGAAAGAACCCACACTGCATAAGAAATAACATCAAGAATGTTATATCAAATTAAAAAGTTCTGCATAGCAAAAGAAACAACCAACAGAATAAACAACCTACAGAATGGGAAAGTTTTCCAGTTATTCTTCAAACAGAGCTCTAATGAACAGCTAGAATATATTAAAAATATATTCAAAAAATTAGATACTCCTAAATAAAAGAATCAACGAAAGAGTGGACAACTGAAATAAATACTTCTCAGAAGGGGAATGAGAAATGGCCAATAAATACATTAAAAAAATGTTCAACATCTCCAGTCATTTTTCTCAATCCCCTGCCCTCCCTACAACTCCTTGCCTCCTATATTCATAAGCTTTGTTTCCTTTTTTTTTTTTTTTTTTTTTTTTTTTTTTTTTTTTTTTTTTTTTTTTTTTTTTTTTTGTGGAGACAGGGTCTCACTTTGTAGTTCAAGCTAGCCCTGAGCTCACTATGTAGCCTAGGCAAGCTTCAAACTCAGCAATCCTCCCGTCTCTGCCTCCCGAGTGCTGGGATTATAGGCATGAGCCACCGCACCCAGCACTGTGGTATGTGGTATTGACTGCTGGTGGGCGTGAGTCTCCAGGCCCAGCATTGTACGTGGTTACCGGGGATCGAACTCAGGACCTTGCGCTTGCGAGGCAGGCGCTGGAACCACTGAGCTAACCCTCCGGCCCTGTTTCCATTTTTTTATTAGTACCATCAAATTTTTCTTTCCCCCCTTCCCCTTCTCCCTTTGAATATTATCTTTAAACAATATCTATCGTGCCGGAGGATTGCTGAGTTCAAGGCCTGCCTGGGCTACATAGTGAGCTCAGGGCCAGCCTGAACTACAAAGCGAAACCCCGTCTCAAAAAAAAAAAAAAGAAAGAAAGAAAAAAATTCCACCTAAAATGTAACAATAAACTCAATAAATTAAAAAAATAAAAAAAGTACAAGAAGAAAACCACCAGAAAGGAAGGGCAGGGAAAGGAACAGACCCTAAATCACACTTCCAGTGTCCCATGCAAACATATGCAGAATACGCTTTCCTAATTAACTGTCTAGGTGGCTCTGAAACCAATCAAGATGACATTTAAGTTTAACCTTCACATCCAAATACAAAAGAATGAAGCTGGATCCTCAGCACAGCATATACAAAAGTTAATTATAAAGGAATCCAGAATAAGAGCTAAAACTTCAAAACTTAAGAAAAATTATGGGTGTAGATATTCAGTTTTCCATTTGACAGTGGTATCTTAAAAGATCAAAAGCACAAACGACTAAAAGAAAAATAAGTAAATAGTACTTCAACAAAATTACAAACTTTAGTGCTTCAAAGAACACCCTCAACAAAGACAACCCACCGTGGGAGAAAATATTTGTATATCATGTATTTGATGAAAATCTGACATCTAGAATACAGAAAAAATTCTTACAACAAAGAAAATTCAATTATAAAATGATGATATAGATCTACAGTCCCAACATTCCAGGTTGAAGCAGGAAGATATCAAGTTTGGCTGACGAAGGTGAAGGCTAGTCTGAGTTGCACTGTCACATCTTACCTGCAAAAAAAAAAAAAATCTGCCAATATACTAAATGTCACTGAATTGATATAAGAATTTCACCTTCGGGTCCGGAGATTTAGCTCAGTGGTTCCGGCGCCTGCCTCGCAAGCGCAAGGTCCTGAGTTTGATCCTGATAACCACATAGAATGCTGGGCATGGTGACTCACGCCCACCAGCAATCAATACCATATACCACAGTGCCGGGCATGGTGGTTCACGCCTGTCATCCCAGCACTCAGGAGGCAGAGAAAGGAAGATTGCTGAGTTCGAGGCTTGCCTGGGCTACATAGTGAGCTCAGGGCCAGCCTGAGCTACAAAGCAAGACCCTGTCTCAAAAAAAAAAAAAAAAAAGAATTTCACCTTCAAACCAGGCATGGTGGCACATATCTGTACTCGCAGGCTGAAACAGAAAGACTGCCATAAATCAAAGGGTAACCTGGGCTACATAGTGAGTTCAGGGCCAGGTTGAACTACAAAGTGAAACCCTCTCTCAAAAAAAGAAAAAGATTTTCACCTTCAAAAAAAAAACACAGTTCCCTGGGTGTGGTGGCTCATGCCTGTCATCCAGCACTCGGGAGGCAGAGGCAGGAGGATTGCTGAGTTCCAGGCTTGCCTGGGCTACACAGTGAGCTCAGGGCCAGCCTGAACTACAAAGCGAGACCCTGTCTCAAAAAACAGTTCAAAGAAAAAAAATACAGGAAATAAGGAATATATAGGATTAATACAGAAGAAATGTAATATTCAAAATAAATTTTCAAAAATTTCATAAAATGTAAATGGATAAGCACCTCAATTAAAAGCCAGGAATAGTCATTTACATTAAAAAGGCCTAATTGTCTCTATTAGCACTTTAAAGAAACAAACAGGCTAAGAGAATAAACAATAATACTAGTCAAAAGAAAGCTTGGGCCAGAAATTTAGCTCAGTGGTTCCAGCGCTTGCCTAGCAAGCACAAGGGGCTGAGCTTGATTCATGATAACCACATACAGTACCAGGCATGGCAATTCACACCCACTAGTAACCAGTACCACATACCACAATGCCAGGCATGGTAGCTCATGCCTGTAATCCCAGCACTCAGCAGGCAGAGGCAGGAGGATTGGTGAGTTCAACTACATAGTGAACTCAGGGCCAGCCTAAACTACAAAAAAAAAGAAAACTCTAAACTGGACATAGCAGGACACACCTATAATCGCAGCTAGTCAGGAGGCTAAAGCAGGAAAAATCTAAAACCAAACCTGTCTAGGCAACTTTGCAAGATCTTGTCTCAAAATAAAATCTGAAAGTTCAAGGCCTGCCTTGGTGGTAAGCCCATAACCCTAGCACTGCGGAGGCTGAGGCAGGAGGATCCCTGAGATTTGTGAGGCTGAGATTTGTGGTCTGAGTTTAAGGCCACCATGAACTGCACAGTAAGACCCTGTCTCCAAAACAACAAAAAAGTTCAATGCAATCCCTATCAAAATATCAATGATGTTCTTCCCAGAACTAGAAAAAAATAATCTTAATATGCATATGGTAACACAAAAGACCAAGAACAGCCAAAAGAATCCTATGCAAAACAGTAAGCCAGAAGGTATCACAAAAAAACTTCTAATGATAATACAAAGCAATTCTAACAAAAATAGCAAGCATAGCACTGCACAAAAATAAAACTTGTGACCAACAGAAAACCTCTAATAGAGAAACCAGGAAAAAACGCACACAACTAAAGTTGTCTGATTTTGGACAAAGAAGCCAAAAATATACGTTAACTCCTTAACAGTTAGGTAGTATGTTTGTTTATGTACTGATTATCCCAAGTATTACTTAGATAAGTGTCATTATTTCAACTAGCTAATTCCTGTATTGAATAAATTTGATACAATTGTCATTTTTATATTTCCCAATATATTATCTATAAGAAAATAACAAAAAAATTAATATTTGATCAACTTGCACTTAAACAATTGGACTAATAACTGGTTAAAAAAAAAAACTTTAAAAAAATGGTACTAGGGGGCCAGAGGGTTAGCTCAGTGGTTCCGGCACCTGCCTCACAAGTGCAAGGCCCTGAGTTCGATCCCCGGTAACCACATACAGTGCTGGGTGTGGAGACTCACGCCCACCAGCAATCAATACCACATACCACTTACCACATACCACATACCACATACCACATACCACAGTGCCGGGCGTGGTGGCTCATGCCTGTAATCCCAGCACTCAGGAGGCAGAGACAAGAGGATTGCTGAGT
>PVIC010004934.1:0-60155 GCA_004025085.1 Thryonomys swinderianus | reverse complement strand
TGATTTGGTGCCCATTTTAACTTATAGCTTGCTTTATTATGTTTTGAGGAGTGTAGCAAACAATCCAGATAGGTGGGCCTGAATTCTGAGGTTTTATGTTTATCTACCTAGGAGTTAAGGGGCACTTAACATTTGCTTTTTCCAGAAATGTCAAAAGTTTTCCCCAAGTATTTGTGACAAAAGCTTGATGGGTCTTTGCTCTTTCATAAAAAATAAGGATCTCTCAAAGAATGGGCTCCTTGTGACCTTTAGCTCACAAACTAGACTCAAGCGGTGAGTTAATGATTGTTGAAAGTGCCTCCCCATTGTTCCTGGTCATCTCTTCCCTCTAAGCCTTGATTGTGTGTGTCTTCACTTCAGGACAGTGTTTCCTTGCGACCCTGACTATTTAGTGGGCTATACAGACTTGGTGACTCTCAGTTTCTTGAGATTTTTGTTTTGCTGTGAGGATGGGACTGGTAAATTTCAAACTGTAGTTTGTTAGCTTTTTAGATGAAAGTGATACCATTTTGTGGACATGTC
This sequence comes from Thryonomys swinderianus, assembly GCA_004025085.1. Lineage (NCBI taxonomy): Eukaryota > Metazoa > Chordata > Mammalia > Rodentia > Thryonomyidae > Thryonomys > Thryonomys swinderianus. The sequence continues at coordinate 59,633 of PVIC010004934.1, read as the reverse complement.
CTTCTGTTTTTAATGCATCACTGTCTTCTAGTGCTTGGATAAATGAAGGTTTGATATAATTTAAAATGTTTCTCTTTTTCTTCTTTGCTAAATAAAATTAATCTATTTTACTTCAGATTTAGTTTGAGTCTGCAACATGCCTGAAGAAAATAATGCACAAACAGTTGGTTATGCATGTAGTTGTATGCTTCTTTGTGAATACCACAAGTTAAAAGTAGTGATTTAGAAATAATTAAGTCTGTAAGACATTCAATAAAGAAATAGCTATATATGCATCAGACAGAGGAGAAAATAACTGTACATACATTCAACAAAATAATGATGGGTTTTCCTACAATTTTCATTTAGATTGATAATAGCAATTAATTTTTCATCTGTTTTACAGATTTTTTTTTTTTTTGAGACAGGAGCTTGCTTTGTAGTTCAGGCTGGCCCTGAGCTCACTATGTAGCCCAGCCAAGCTTCAAAAGCATTAATACAGGCTGAAGACTTACCTCAGTGGTTCCAGTGCCTGCCTCGCAAGCTCAAGGTTCTGAGTTTGATCCCTGGTAACCACATCTGGGTGTGGTGACTCACGCCCACCAGCAATCAATACCACATACCACAGTGCTGTGTGTGGTGGCTCATGCCTGTAATCCCAGCACTGGGGAGGCAGAGACAGGAGGATTGCTGAGTTCAAGGCTTGCCTGGGCTACATAGAGAGCTCAGGGCCAGCCTGAACTACAAAGCGAGACCCTGTCTCAAAAAAAAAAAAAAAAAAAAAAAGCATTAATCCTCCTGCCTCTGCCTCCCAAGTGCTGGGATGACAGGCATGAGCTACCATGCCCAGCACTGTGGTATGTGGTACTGATTGCTGGTGGGCATGAGCCACCATGCCTGGTGTTGTTGTATGTGGATTGAACCAGGGACCTTGTGCTTGCCAGGCAGGTGCTGGAACCACTGAGATAACTCTCCTGCCCCCTCTTTCAGATTTTTTAAAGTCCTGAACTTTTATTTGTTGAAATTATATTACTGTTTTGAGTATCCTATAAGTTAAATAGAATTAGCTCAAATATATTCATTGAAATGGAGCTTAAGAGTAATTTTTAACAAAATGAAAAAATAGAGAAGAAACAGACTGGGATTCTACTTACATTTGGGAAAAATAACATGTGTCTACAAAATGGAATTGGGTAAATAAAAATGTTATTTTAAAAAATGATGAAGGTCATGAGAAGTATAGTAGAGGCTCAATGAAGAAATTCTGGAGTATTGCGCATGTCAAGGTAAATTTTCTAGTGATAATGATCCTGGGTTTAAACATGTAAGGAAGATAAACACATGGACAATAGGCATGTAGCAAATAGTGCTCAATGTCATTAAACAAAATGAACAAAATGAGATACCATGAGACACCCAGGAAAGTGTTGTTAAGGATGTAGAACACCAAGAAATACTTTGTATTCCTTGGGGGACTAAAAAACAAAATAAATTTTGAAATAATGTAACAATTTCTTGTATAGTTAAAGTTAACCACTCTAAGATGTATCCTTCAATTCCTAATAGTTTTATATAGGAGAAATTGTTTCATATGCCAATATAAAATAATTGATAAGCATATTTCTACTGAATTCCTTTATAGTTGTAAGACAATAGAAATATCCACTGCTGCATTTAGGGATATAAAGTATAACATTCACACAATGCACAACTACGTTGAACTATTTATAAACTACTTAGAACTGTTTAGAAACAACATTACTAATTGCTTCTCGGCCTTTTGGCTAAGATCAAGTGTAGAAATAACATTACTGGTTGCATACATGTATGCAAATACACATATGAATTCTAACAGCACCAATTAGAGTGAAAATATTCACAAGAAAATTACTTTATGATGCCATTTACAAGAAATTTACTAACAAATAAGACTTTTACATTTAATTAAAGCACAATACAATTTGGTTCTTGGGTTTTGGTGCAAATGGAAAAGTATTTATTGGAACTTCAGATAGAAGGAATTTTGCCTGTATTTTTAAATTCTATACTACAAGATGCAGGCAGTTGTCAAAATTATAGTGTTGATATTTAATGTCCATTCGTTTCATAGTATGTAAATCATACATCAAAAGAGAAGGAACACACTGGAAGATAAAATTTAATAAGCTGAGTGTTCCTGAAAGATTAATTTAGATGTAAAAACATCCCTTCCTCTTCTTTCTCTTTGCTGTTTTCAAGCCTCAAAGCCCACTTGATTGTTATAACCCATCCTCATTTTTTTCATTACATTTCTCAAGAAATTTGCTCTTTTCTCTGTTCATTTTTTTGGGGGGGATCCTCATAATAACATAGAACATATTCTGTTTTCTTATACCTATGAAAAACTGGCTCATTGGCCTATCACTGTGGGTCTCTGCCATCCATATTCCTCACGCTAAACTCACAAAATTTCCCCTACATTTTCCTTTTTATGCGGTTCCAGTGAGAATGGCACATTTCTTTGGATGAAGAGGAAAAATTTAGATTGTCAGTGTTGTCTTTCACACTCTCTGTCAAATTCTTCAGTAAATCTCATTGTCACTGAAAAATACAGTGAACATATACAACAGTGTCTTCCTCCCTCCATTCACCTCAGATACTGGGGAGGTCCGTGGTGTCTAAGACTTGACGATCTGCCTGGTTTCCCACTGGCTAGCGTCTCCAACCTTGTTTTCTTTCCATTGCCAAGAAAGTAAGGTCTGGAGCGCAGCTGATCCAGTACGCTCCGCCCCAAATCCTCTGCTCACAGAATGCTGCTGATATATTCCTAGTTCAAATGCTTTTAGACTTTGCATCTCCCCTCTCTGAATATATTTTCTGCTTAATGAAACCTTGTTCTCTCTCTCGCTGTCTTTCCCAATGGGTTACCCTTCTTCTTTTTTCTTTTCTTTTTTTAAATTTTCACATTTGTTCTTTTACGTGGATTTTTAAATTGTAAAATACGTGAAAAGTTCTCTTCCTTCACTTCTTGCTCTCAGATCTCCATCTTGATGAGAGAGTCCCAAGTAACTCACTTAAAATTCCAAACCTTATTGGACCCTCTGTCTCTGTTCTCTTCATGGTGTGTTTGTCATTTTATTATTTGACACCTCCAAGGAGAAACCAACCTTATCTTGTTTTGTCATATAGAATAATCCCTGACCATATAATGGACATTTAATAAATATTTTTGAGACAATTAAATGATTTTCAAAAATTACTTATGTCCTTTGATATATACATATATATATGATATGTGTATATATGATATACATTCCTATATATGTATATATATGTATATGTATGTGTATATATATATATATATATATATATATATACACACAGATAGATGATAGATAGGTAAATAGGTGCATTGTTCTGCCATTATGATTTCAAGTTACCATAATGTGTTTACATATAATTTACCAAATCCAGCAAGAGCTCTGAATCATGAAAATAATTAAACATTATTATCAATCATATGCAATGGCCAATTAGGTAGTTAAGTATTATACATTCCTGTGTTTCCCTCTTTGTGTTGTATATATATGGTTTTATATGCATATATGGTACTATGTATTTTTGCAAGTTTTTATTATATCATTAAAATGGGGGTAATTTTTTATATTAGGGGATTTATTCCCTTTTGATATCAAGTAAAATAAAATTTGAAGAAATTTATTTACTATAAACTAAATAAAACTTTATGGAATTAAATTAGGGCACATCAGGGAAAAAAATAGCAGGAAAGTTGAAATATTTATGATCTTTTTTACAGTCAGTCATCTCAACAGCATAAATAGAGCAGGTAGTTTTGCTAAAGGGTGGAAAATATTATACATGTGAGCCTGAGAGTAAAACACTGGAAATTTCATCTTTCCCCAGTAAACAGTACAAAATAATGAAAAAAAAATCCAGCTTGTTGTGATATTATCTTTGGGCCCAATTATTACTTTGGCTTTTTTTCTTCATAATGATATTTTTTTTTTTCAGTCCTGGGCACTTTCTGTTCTACTGCATGGATATATGCTAGTTTATTTAACACTCACTGGTAGATGTGTAGATTTCTATATTTTTGTAGCAGTATATGACATGATTTAATTCTCATTTTTTCCATTTCCCTACCCATGCCACAACCCCCCCGCACCTAAATACATAAGCTTTGCCCCCCCTTTAATTACCATCAATTTTTTTTCTTTTCTCATAATGGTATTTTTATCCACTACAAGGAGTCAGGCTTACAGGCCACCTATGTTCATCTGAAAGGAAAAGATGTCGTTATGTTGTTTTCTACTAGACTTATTTTTCCCAGTCGTACTTTTCCTGTGTGCCATTTAACTAAATGAAGTAAGTGGCTTAACATAGTCAACATCAAGTTTGTTTGATGAACTGGATGTCAGAAAATCAGGATGCAGAACAAATTTAAATGTTACTACAAAGACTATTTCAAGTCCTTGCCTTGGTACCTTGAGGCACAAAGGTATTTGGAAACACTTTTACTTAATACATTTTCACAATAACAAGAAAAAACAAAATTGTAAATAATTTACTCCATATCCTTTTGTTTGATTTATTTGAATATTTGGAAAAAGAGTATTTCCAACTATGTTCATATTTTCTTAGAGGAATCACTTACCTCTAAAATATTCTTAAATTGTTCTTTCTGGTCTTATTCCCACCATGTATTTTTTTTGCCTGTGTTGTAATTTTATTATTCAACATATTATTCAAAGTATCATTCAATATCTTTAGTTCATAAGTAACAAATGGGAATCCAACACTACTATATGCTGCTGAGCATAATTCCATTGCCCGCTACAAACTTCTGTTTCAGAATTGTGTCAGTAAACATGGGAACTGAAGACTGGTATATCACTGATGCAGAGATTGTCCATTCTTGGTATCAAAAGAAGCTGTAAGGACATTTCTTGACAACTTAGTTTTTCATGTTTAATCACTCATAAGACACATGGTAGATTTTAAAGATCTCTTCTTTATCTAGAATGGCTTTGTCTTTATATAAAAATGTGCTATTAAATAATCTCAAATTGTGGAGGTCAATCGGAAGTTCAAATTTTAAAAAATGGCATAAAGATCATGTGCGAGATAAATCACCCAAGAACCTCACTTACCCTTCCTTGGCTACTGAGATAATGTTAATTCAGTTGAACCGTGGTGCACAGATTTATGTATTATTCTGGGTATCTTTGTGAAGGTGGATGAAATTTACATTTAAATATGTGACTTCTCATAATTTGGATTAGTCTCCCTATTATGAGTAACACAAGATGATCTCCAAGCTGAGATCTGAATTATCTTTCAGAGATTGTCCAACCATCTTATGGTACTGTCAACTTCTGCATGTGCTGTGTGAGATAGGACCAGGGGACCGATCAGTCATGTGGCATAGCATGTTCTTTGATTCTAAGGCATTTTAGGGATGAATCTCAGAACACTCTTTACTTTTGTCAGTTTTGTTACTCCAGGTCTGACAACCTGGAAGGAAAACCCATATCCATCTAATAAAGTGTTAACTTGTGGAAAGCCATGGACATCCAAAGTGAGAAAGGGTGAAATGAGTCTGATGTGAGTAGTGCACCTCCAAAAGGAAGAACGGTCTTCTCCATAAGTTGAGAGCACCTGGCCCCTCTCTTGTTGATAACTTAAACACAGGCAAGTAATAACAAGGTCAGCCTTAGGAAACTGACAGCCACAGGCTTAAGTACAGATCCTGTGGCTGCACTGTGTTAATTCTATTTTACAGACCATTGTGAAAGTAATAGAGTAATGCTGATCAATACACCTTCTTGAATCATTTTGTTTTAGATTATTTAGTGTCTGAATTACATTCTTCAATGTATACTAATGCCTGAAACAAATATTTCTACCCACTTTACATATTGTAATTGTATATTCACAGACCTGTGTAGCTTGATCTGCAGTCTTATTTTGGGTTGTTCGTTAACAAGTAGGCCAGCTTTTGCTGTCCATTAAAGCTATGCATGTCTTGAGCTCAGGGAAATTTTCTCTTTGAAAATGTCACTACTCTAGAAGCATCCTGTACTCTAAGCAGAGAGCAGACACTCCCTTGCTAGTGTTTTCAGGGCCACTCTTGGGTGCAGCTGGTGCAAACCGCAGCACACACTCACTTGCATCTCCGTTTGGAGGCAGTTCATTTCAGAGCCCAGCTTGAGATTTCGTTCTCCTCTGGCAGCTTGTCATAGGAGTCCACAACCCTGAGGGACCCCTATGAGCCGAAGGGAACGTAGCTATGCAGCTATGGTAAAGAAACATGGAAAATGCTTACTATACTTGCACCTTCTGCATTCAATCAAATAACTCTCAGGATGAACTATTTCACTACTGGAGAAAAAAAAATGTGGAACTACCAGATACTGTAATGGGGTGGACCTAGCATGCTAGCTCTTCCAATGCAATTCTGGAAGCACTGTTAATTGAATTCTGATGGAAAAACACTTCCTCTCTACCAGGAACTTATGGGAAGCTAGAAGGTAATATTTGGATAGGTGTACTATTGGAGATGTCATGCTCTTGCTCCAAACACTAGGAATTTGTGCTATTAATCTTCTACTGAATTCCCAGAGACTTTGTGCAGCACAGTTTTCGAAAATGCACCTTAGTTCAAAAGATCTGGTCCACAATATGGGGTCAAGATGCAGGGCTGTTTAACCTGCACTGGGGTCTGGGTTTCTGGAATTTTTCTCCCCAGACCATTAAAAATGATTCTTATGGACAGTAGGACAAATGAGTTGCGTTATGTCCTGAAATGCGAAGTGTTCATGCTTCTTGTCATACATGGAATGTTCTCCTCAATCAATCAAGAACATTGATGAACAGAGGGCAACAACTTTCATGGGTATGATTGTGAATGGGCAGCCCTTCCTGCCTCAGACCACTGGACCCTTGGACTTTCCTCAAATAACAGGCTTCTGAGTCTTTTCTGGGCTCACACAGAGCACATTTATCTAAGAATTCTACAATCTTATCTTCACATTCATTCTTAAATAGGGCCACTACCATTCGGTCATTATATTAGGCCATATGAGTTGTATGTATAAAATGTCTAAATGTCCTAGTGACATTTGGATTATGTTATGATAGAAGCAGAATCATTAGCATAAATGTGTGCCATGATAAATGGAATTGCTCATAAATGTGAACTTTTTTGTTTTCTTGAATATAGGAAGTAGTATAGCCATAAAATGAATATCTATTTACATCATATCATTAGACATTTTAGTGAAGACACATCACCATATAAAACAGCTGCAGTTGAAACCACTATGTGGATACAGTTTCACTGAATCATCACCGTTTTCCATGGACTATCCTCGAGTATACTAGAGAATGCTAACTCTCTGTCCCGAGTTTTCTGAGAATAGCAGCTGTGCCTATATAATGTTTTCTTCTTGTCATGTATGAGCATGACAGTTTTAGGGACCTTTCACTGTCTATTCCTTGTAGAATTTCTTACACTCACAGGTTAACTAATGGAAGTGTCCTATTGACTGCTCAGTGTGCCTTTTCCCTTTTTGCATTTGAAGGAAAAGACCACAGTTGATTACATGAAATTAGTGAAATCTCTGTGAAATCGTTCTAGGCTAGGTGTACATTGATTTCCTAACCTCTGGATAATTACATTTTGATTGTCTAGGTATCATTGCCAGTTGAAATTCTGGATCTCACTGCTTAGAAAAAATAACTCCATGTTTTCCTTTGCCTTCTTTACGATGGCATAAGCAAATAGGTACAAAATCTTTTGAAATGTAGAAAATTGGTATTTCATCAAGTTTGCACCATATCAAAGGATCTTTTTGCACAGGGACAAATTCTCTGATGCACTGCTTCCAAGTCCAAATTTGAGAACTAACTCATGAATCTCCACTTGCTTAATCAAATAATATTTCTCTTGATGTACATATCTATTATGGATTAGCTTGGTTTTTCCATATTCAATTTACTGTCTCTATAGATGCCCATGAATCAGGCCCATGGTTGTCATTTTAGCTTTGATGCCCTTATGATCCTTATGTTTCTGGTGCTCAGTTACTTCCACCACTTGGTTTGTGTTACTTAAGGATACTCTCATCCCTGTTACTAATAGCTGCTCCCCATCCATCATATAATTTCTAATCATTGCTCCTTGACCAGCTTGCTTCTCAGCATGCTGATGCCCTGGCACAGACGCATCCCCTGTTGTTTTAGTGCACTCTGGAGCCTGGAGATTGAACTCAGAGTGTGAGTTTAGTAGGCAAAGGAGAGGAACATTCCAGTACAACCACATGTCTCAGATTTATGATCTCTTTTTCAATGTTTATCATAACAGATTTTTGACATTTCTATTTCTTATAGTGTGGAACATCACTTCTACCATCTATCATAACTGTGTCTCCTGCCTTCGTACTTAAGTTATTGTTGGAATTTGAATCCCACTGTAAGGAAGTACAAGGCCTTTACTTTGCTTTTAAATTTTCACTGCTTGGATCCAAAGCCCAATAAAATCCACATGCAGTCCAAGGGTACTTGATCCTGAACACACATGCTGTCAAATTGTAAAATACATTTGGCACCTACACCTTTTATCTTCATTTATGGGTGCAGAATTTCCATATGCCAATTAAACTAAGAAATTATCTTACCCATGGATCTAGTGGGTAGGAGGAGAGGTGAAAGGGGTCTTTGAAAGTATAACATTTTAAGACAAAGTGATTAATTTTAATTGAGTCCTCAGCAGTACTCAAATGGGAGATTGATTTAAAGTGTGGAATTAGGTTGCATCTGCGGCCTGCAATACTGGATGCTTCTGAGGTTTCCCGTGTGCATCGAAGTAACATCCCTACCTGGTTCTCCCTGGCCCACTTCTTCCCTGCTTCAGCCCAGTTTTAAGCATAGGAAAATTTCCTGGTCTACAAATACCTCCATCTTTGAATTTCAATTTCTCTCAGTGTTATGACTGGTCCTTTCGGCTGCTGGGTCAGGGGTAGAAATAGCATAACGTGGAAGGTATCAAGGAAAACCTGTGACTCTCACCGTTTCATAAAAACAAAATTTCTCAACCTGTTCTTTCTCTAATGGGTGAACAATATTCACCCAGTTTCAATTAATTCTTTATTGCAATTATGACCCTAGGATTTTCCATCCGAAGGCCCTTGAAACACTGGGACATGTATTTTTACCTGTTTCCCATCCCTTACTCCCCCAAAAGCAGTCCTGGCAGACACACCGCATGCCTTCTTAGGGACTCAGACACCGACTTCCATGGAAAGTGAGACTCTCACTCCTGTCTGGTCAGTGCATGGTCCATGTTTTGAATCTGAAACTTAGGTTTTACTTCTTAGTTGTTTTTCTTGTTATCAATTACATTTTGCTGGGTAATGTAAATATATAAGACAGGGTAAGAAAAAAGAGAATCCGTTATAAAAAAAAAAAGCAGTAGTCCCTAACCTTTCAGTCTCAAATTATGTTTTATTCTACTTTTTAGGTTTATTTATGTTTGCATCACATGATTTCATTCCTCATGGGAAATTTCATTGATAGATAACATTGATTAATTTTTTAAACCTATTTTCATTCCCTTCTTCCTTTCATTCTATCTCTTGGTCCCCTTTCATATTTTAAGAGACCTATTTTTCTATTTCTTATTATATATATTTTTTATTTTGCTCTTTATTTATACTTTGCCTCATATAAGAGAAACCATGTGCTATTTAAGCTGTGTGTCTGATTTATTTAAATTTATGACCTCATGACATGTCCATTTTCCTACAGAGGACTCAAGTGTATCCTTCTCTGTGGCAGAATAATATTGCATTATGCATAACTATCCATTTTCTTTATCCGTTCATCTGAAGATGGACACATAGACCACTTTCAAGGTGTAGCTTTTATGAGTAATGCTGGTATAATCACGGGTATTCATGTATCTCTATAATATAATTTCTTTAACTGTTTCATAGTTGAAGAAGAATAACCAGGTTGAAAAGAATTTCTATTTTCAGTTTTTAAAATCTTCAACAGTGATTTATATTCCTGTTCTTATTCACTTGTGTGGATCATTTATAAAATATTTACCCAAATTAAAATATACAATGGCTTATTTATAATTGTAGATATAATAATAAACTTACTATATTTACAATAGTTTTATGAAACTACATTTTATGAAAGAAGATCACAGTTTGTTAATGTATTCTCAGTAGTACACGTTTGCAGCACATGAACATCATAGGGACTTCATACATGCACATTGCATGTCTTTTTTATCACTCTTAATATCTCTCCCTTGGCCCTTATTCCCTTATGACTGCAGGATCTTTTTACATTTCTGCAAAAATTGTAATATTTTACCTAAAGGAAGCAACTAAATTTTTATGTATACTCCTCTACTTAATGTGAGAGACCAAATTCTTAAGTATATAAACAAAATCTGCCTTATATTTTTCATGTATGAAAAGATATTTTAATAACCTTTAATGGGATTAAAAATTGATGAGTGAAACTTTAATAAGCACCATTTTGATGCTGAATTGGAAATTATATCGATGATGTAACACATTAAGGCCCATTGTCTTATTTTGAACTGTTTACCAATGAGAAATTTTCTCATCATGATTTGGTTATCTGGATAATACCAACTTCCTGAAAAAAGTACATTTTTCAAATACAGGCAAATTTTATACAATATGAAACATTAAGATTTTTTAAGGATTGAAAGAAGTTTAAGTCTTTTGTTAGTGAAATAAACTTCCACAATTTTAACTTTTGTTTGAAAACTTTAATTTTATCACTAACAACAAATTTATAGTTGCTTTTCTTGAAGTAACAGGTTTAGTTTATTCATTTTTGAAAGATAAACTATACTGGCCCTAGTCAAAATAACAATTATTTACCAAATATACTTTTAATTAAATAATCATTTTATGAATAATAACCAACATCAGTATTTTTGTTTTGTTTTGTTTTGCTTTTCCTTTTCAAAATTTGGAATATAGAAGTGCTTTCAATTTGTTATACAAAATGTTTAAAGTATATGAGTTTTAAAATTTAGATTTCATACTATTCGCCATGTGTCTTTCAAAAATACATCATTAAGCAATACAACTAGTGCAGTTTAAAGCCACCAATGTTGAAATGTCATTCTGTTTATGGTTAATTCTAGGGGGAGGGAAATCCAAATAAATATACTCCAGTGATGTTTCTTTTTATTTAAATAATACATTCCTTGAACTATTTACAGTATTTGAGTACTGTTTGGCATCATTATTTAGGTTATATTTTATGTTTCCAATATTTTATTTTTTATTAACAAAAACTTATTTTGTTTTCTGAATATTTTCCTTCATTGGTGAGATATCCATTATAGGTTGATAGAAATAGAAAAAATAGTATAGATGATATTCTATAAATTTGCTAATCAAAGGAGCAGAGAAGTTTAGCTTAACTTGGGGGGAGTCCTTCCAGAAAAAGACTGGCCTGTGATGATATTACTGCCATGTGACAGAACCTAATCTGACACCCTTTTCCACCATCATGAGTTCCTAGGAAACATTCTAAGAAATTTCCGACCAGTACCAGCATTTGCTCTGACTATTATAAAAACAGAACATACGTAGCAATGGAGAGATACTGTTCCAGGTTAGAATTTGTGGATAAAGAGACATAATTCAGAAGCAATATGATCCTAGGTGGTGCGTTATTGCATTAACACAGAGATATCTGGATCGTGCCCTAACTGTACCTGTCCCCTGTCACAGAAGGGCAAGACTCAAGTGTCCTCTATCTTTTCATCTGCTCAAACAAAGAAAATCCTCTGTTTATTGTATCCCGCACGAGCCACACAAAACAATAACTTAGCATGAGTTTAACGTTTACCACAGTTCTGGATTTTGTGATCTCTTGCCGGACTTTTAGTTTTTATATTGTTGCCTAATCAATCTTTGCTTTATTTCTCTCCTTAAATTAAATACATTTTTCTTTAATTCTAGGGGAAGGGAAATCCATAGTAAATATACCCCAGTGATATTTCTTTTTATTTAAATAATATGTTCCTTAAACTATAATATTTGAGTACTATTTGGCATCATTATTTAGTTTATATTTTATATGTTTCCAGTATTTTAGTATTTATTAACCAAAATTTATTCTGTTTTCTGAATATTTTCCTTCATCAGTAAAATTTAAAAATATATTAAAGAAAATGTATAGACCTAATGTTATCCTATGTTCAGATTACAATTTTCATACTGTTATAAATAACCTTTCTTGTTTAATAACAAGCAAAAATCAAATTTAAACATTACAAAGGCTCTTTTGTGATTATTTTGTAAAACAATTCATCAAAGAAAAAGTGCTTTCTTCCTAGGGAATCTTTATATTTATTCATAGCTCACAGAGGCAAAATATAAGTTTATTTGCAATACAGGAATATCAGGGGATGAGGTATCAACTAACATGATTTTACTTAGATGCTTTCTGTACTTGTGCCATCTTGACGGTACCGGAACAAAAGTATTGTTTATTATTGTCCTGTGCTGAGAATTCTAGATTAGGAACCGCCTGGGGCACAGTTAGAGTAGTAGGAACTTTGCTGTCCTGTGGTTCAGCCTGTGATCCTAGTCCTTTCCTTGTTGACAGCACAGAAAATGGGATGAATCTGTTATGTATCTAGGCTGATCCCCTGCAGAGATTCTGACAGTGGTGAAGTGAATGATTTGATGCAGAAACATTAAAAGTCTGTCTGTTAGCATAACTGTTTCATGATTTAGGTAGAGAACTGTCTATAGCCAGTTAACCTCATTTTATCTTGAGTTTCCTGCACTGTTGAACTAAAAATAAAGATCTTTGGGAACAAAGCTATGCCTAAGGTTTTGAGAATTCCTTTTATGCTAGAGGAGCTCACCCTGGTAAGTTGGAAATTCATTGGGTAAATTGGTACTGTTGGTTGGTTGAGTTTCTATTGAAGAAAGGGAAAAATACTGAATCATAGCCTATGAGATATTGATACTCTCTTTTTTATTTTTGTAAAAAATATTTTAAAGTAAAGCTGTGGAGTGATATAAATAAAAATTGTTTTCTCTCATTCAGATATTGGATTGTGTTTAGTGTTTGCTCTTAGGCAATTCAAACTTTTCTGTTAACTTTAAAGTAAAAGACATGTATTTCAAGCATAGGAGGATAAAATTAGCAGTACATGGAAAAGTTCTAGCTACACATTAGTAGTAATTTCTGTATCTCAAGTAAAATATCTTTGTGACAACAGGTGTCACTGTAGAAAACAGACAGAATGATGACAGAAAGAATCCTTCACAATCAGAAAGCAGGGATGATACAGTGTCTTATTCTGACCTGCATCAGCACATAGAATTTATCTCAGATCTCATCTTCTGTTTCTCTAACTTGGCTGTACATTTATTCCATTTGAGTCCATCTGATTGATGAACTATGAGGCCTTTGTAGAATACATATCCAAAGAATAGTTTTTTTTTGTATTTTAAACTCTCAAACATATGTTTACACACTAGAAGAAAATTAAAATGAATTTTTGATCACCAATATGTACTATAAAGCACCTATCACATAGTCAAATATATTTCTGCAACATTATTAAATATTTTAAGTTACATACATTAAAGTGTAACATCTTGATTTTCTTATATTTATGTGATGCAATTTAGGATATATTCATATGAGAATAGAAAATTTCAGTGTATAAATTTATATTACAAGGGAAAGTAGTACCTATTATTTAACTTCTGTATTGATTTTTATTTTTGAATTAATCTCTGCTTTTCTTATGATGTACAGAAATAGGAAAAATAACTGCTTTAATTTTGTGTTAATTTTAACTAACTGGAATTAAATGGGAAGCAATACATTTAAATCAAAAACTCAAAACTTTTAGGGCACAGATATGCAGTCATTACTCCAGTATAAGAAGCTAAAAATATAAATGAGATCCAGAATGCATGATGGGTGTTGTGAAATAGAAATAAAATGTTCAAAAACAAGGGGAAAGAAAGGAAGGGCAAAAATTGATGGCTAAATTTTTAAAAAGGAAACAAAGCTTATGTATATAGGGAGTGGAGGTTGTAGTGAAGGCAGGGGAATGGGAAAAATATGTATCAAGAGCTGTCACATACAGGTACAAACTCTCAATGTTGACTGTGATCATAGTGTATATCTAAAACATACCAATGAACTCAATAAATGAAAAATGGAATAACTGAAATCTTTTTCACTACCAAGATAAATTACATTCACAAATAAAAGAAAACATATTATTTTACTCATATATTCTTTTCTTTGTTATTTAAATGGTTGGTAGGATTATTCTCAGGATCATTAATTTACCAGAAGGATTCAGCAGGTTTTTCCCAGTATCATATAGATGGGTTTGGTTTATTACAAGAAATGGATACAATTTAAAATCATGACATGGAAAGTATACACGGAGCAACTCCAGAAGAAACAAGCCACATGCTTTCAGATGTCCCTGGAGAGTGGACAAGGATATAGTAAATTCTGCCAGCGATGTAGTCACCAACCACATTTGAGAACTCACGGTGAATGTTGCCAGCCAAGCATTTTAGAGAAAGAACCAACTAAAGGTCAGTGCGTCATGCTTATGTGGCTGACCGCAATCTTTTAGTCAGCCACTCTTCTCTCACGAGAAGGAGCCCTCCTTCATCCTAAATAACACCTTGAGAATACATTTATTTGGTGAAGCTGGTAAAGCATGGCCTAAAGCTTCGACGTATGTAAAAGATTATTATTAAGCCAAGTATAAGGAGCTAAGGGCACATTCCCAAGGAGTGATCCAGGCATCAGTCCAGTCCTAAAGCCAGGAATTTTTTTGAAGAGGGGAGTAGAACTGGAGCAACACAAATCTGCTACATTGACTTGTTCCTCTTCGCCATCATGGGTTGTATGCTGCCCCCAACCTTTTCACTTCTGGTTGAAAAATATAAAACTTTAATAGATCTATGGACCATTCCATCTTCATTTCTAAAGGAATTATTTGTAAAATTAAACATCTTTAGAATTTCTTTTTTAATAAATTGGATTTATTGGTACATTTTAGGAATAAAGAGCTAAGAGCAAAGAATGATTCATCTAAGGTCAATGTCCTGTCTGCTGCAGATTTCCATAGTTGCTTGGTAATATAAGTTTCCGAGTACAATATTATCTGTTTTCAACTAAATATGACATGACCTTTCTGTGGTCTTATATGTATTCCATTATATGAACTATTTCTAAACTGCCATTTTCTACCCTGAAATATTAAAAGTAATGCACAAAAAATCTGTATGTCCTCAGATAAATATAGTTATTTCCTAGTGTTTCTGCAACACATTACCAACATTTTAAACCTACTATAATGTCTTTGGGTTGGAATTCCATGCTCCACCTCACGTGGCTAAAACCCAGGTGTAGGTACATTTGCATTGCTTCTGGTGTCCAGAGAACACCCCATTTTATTTTTTTTCTCATTTGTAAAGCTTCTCCACCATCCTAGCTCTTTGCCATCTCTCTGTTTTTAAAGCCAGAACCCTCCAGTAGAGCCCTTCTCACATGACAGTGGTGCTAGTCCTCCTTTGTCTTTTCCGCTTTCAAGGACTATGGTGATTAGAGTGGCCCAACTGTTAAATCAGGGTAATTTCTACACTTTATAATTAACTAATTAGTGACCATTCTACTTATGATTTTACATCAGTCCTCTGTTACACAAATTCACATATTCACACATTTCTGTGCTTAGAACAGGAAAGGTTTGAGAGATTATTATCTAGTACTGACTGTAAGTCCATGGACTTCAGTGTTCTGTTTAAAATGTACCTGGCACTCTACATAATCTAATGCTGAAAAACAAGAAAAGTAAACTTGAAATGTACCATGAGACACGTTTTCTCAAATCCAAATACGTTAATCCCTGAAAGTTTAATAGAATGGAAGTTCGGCAACTCTAGTTGTTCGTACAGACAACATTAAAGGCAGATAGACATGAATGAAAAGCGGTCATCCTCTTGAGAACTTCTTGATTAGTTCATGGGCAACTGACCTAGAATATGTGATTAAGTGATGAGAGAGAATGTAACTAGTAATAGTTTTGAAAATAAAAGATGAAAAAACCCAATCACCATCATTCATTATACTTTTTGTTAACCATTACTCTTTCTCTGCACTCCACCCATACTTGTTTGTAATCCAAGAAGGAAAACATTTTCAAGGAAAAATGGGAAGAAATTTCAACAGATGTCTTTAGCTCTGCTCTTTTGTGAGTTGTGACAGTTTGTCAACACTGTTTTTGCAGGAGGCACACAATGCTAATATTTGCCATGGTGTGTACGGAAGTGCTTAGTGCTACAGTTTCCATCTCATTTCAGTACCACTTTTCAAAAGGTAGAAATTCGAAAGTTAAATGTCTCAAAGTATAATCTCAATCCTTTTAAGGGATCTATTAATTTTCAAAATTGGATGCATTTCACTAATTATGTCCAATGGGGTTAATGAAAATGAAGTATTTTATATGTAAATGTAAGCTCTAATGCTTTGGAAATAGTGAACATCTATATCAAAAAATGTTTCCCCAGCTACTAGCAATTCAGAAAGTTCCAAGATTTCTGTTTATCCCTGATTAAGTATCTTTTGAAAATTTAAATGATTTAAAACTCAGAGACATAAAATGAATCTATTAAAGGCACATCTAATCATTCTTAGTATGTTTTAGATTTGATTAAATTAGGGACATCAATGGACTGATTTGTTTTAGGCCTACATATCTGCTTCCACAGACAAAGCTCTCACCTATATTGTGAATATAAAATACAATGTCTCTCACCCATAAAACACAGCCTTAAAGTACTCACTGGGATTTTAGAGTATATGTTGCCAAAATATTCATGAAAGGGAAGGATGCACTTTATAATCCAGTAATGCATTATATAGCAGTGCTATTTGAAAGAAACACAGAGGCTTGTAACAATAAAAAAAAAAAGAAATTATAGTATGGGGACTAAATCCACCAATACAGTAGATAAATTTATCCTTTAGAGTATCTATGCATTGCCACAGTTTATGAATATCAAACTAAAAAACAAGATAAAATTAGAAGTGGATAAGTTAATATAAATTAGCATATTTGAGAGGAAAATAGTGTCTAAAATTAACATTACATGTAGTAAAATTATAAATATACAAATGATATATATTAATTAAAGATATATTAAAATAAATAGATCAAGGTTCTAGTTATATCCAGTCAGCAATGAACACGTCCATGGACAGATTCAGGGAAAAGGGTAGTGATAGGCAAATTTGTTTAAGAAATGATTTTAAAGGAGTTTAAATATATTTATAAGGTGTGAATCCCAGTACTGTGTAGTTACTATATTAATTTTTAAGTATATTTTTATTATGTAAATTTTTTCTTAAATCACTCTTCCCTTCTGTAAGTGTAAAGTGAGATCTGCTGGCCCACGCATTTCGTGCTGTGTCTTCAGTGAGACTCGAGTATCCAGTTAGCAGAGACATTCTTTCCCAAACCATTGGTCTCTAGCAGAATTTTCAAAGTGCAGGTCCTAGTGCAAGTTGTAGAAAACTGGGCTGGAATCCAAACCCATATCCCTGTTGCCCAGGGGAGAAAAGCAGCCAGAACCGCTTTCACAATATGGAAAGAGATCTGGGCACTAACTGTCCCTGAACAGTTGGCTCCTCACCTTTGTGAGATACACCCTACCCCGTCAGCTTGCTAGGTCTTCTTTCTGCTCATCTCCAATCAAGAACTCTGGATATAAATATTTTCACTTACAAATGTTTATATTAGAAATGCTGAACTGATAATCTTTTCCTCAGTACCATGTCTGTAGCTGTCATTCTCCTTAACCATCGTCCCATCTCTTCTCCAGCCAACATTATCATATACATATTTGAAAGGTCTTTTTAGTTTTCACTCATAACAAGTAAACTAATGAAATACGTGTGGAAAAAACTTAAAAATTGGGCAGGAGGTTGACCCTTTGGAGGATTTCAGCTGCTTAATTTATGTAGCCTCTAGATTCCTTTAACTAAGCTTTCAGTTAAGTAGAGATACCAGGAGAAACAAACCTTATCATACAATCACTCTCACTTTATATTTCTGAAATCATTATTTCCAATCCAGTATTAATTACGAGTATTATCTTTATTATAGACATGCTGTTAGATATTTTATAGTATGTTTTAAAAAACACTTATGTGTTACTCCCTACAGGTCCCAACATAAGTGGGAATGATAGAATCTAGCTCTTAGACTATAGCAATAGTGTGACATCACAAGTACATTCTATAGGAATGATACATAAAACTCTGTTTAGCTTAGAAAGAATAATGGTGGCAACAATGCAGTACACCATGTTTATCCATTTTTCAAAACCATGCAACATTTTGCAACAACAACAATAAAAATGAAAAGGCTTAGTTTATTTTGGCAGTAAGGCGGCAGTTGTTCAATATAGCAGCAACCTATAATCTGTCAGATTAATTTCCGGTTTCATGTTCTATTAATGAATACTGACAAAAGGAAGTGAGGATGCAGTATATAAATAGCCATATTTTTATACAAAGATAGGCTCATAAAAATAGGATCTTTTTCACTCCTTGAATCAATCAAGTTATAATAGAATATTAATTTTAAATTACTTTTCACTGTAGCATTGGTTTTTCAAGATAATTAAAATTCTGAATTATATAAAATATACTCTTAAATTTATTTCATAGGGCAGAAAGGAAGTTTAATATGTTATCTAAGAAACTCATTCAATTGTATAGCTACCCAAAGTAGTAATCCAGTTTGATATTCTCATAGCATTTATTGAAAAACACTGAAGGAGTCTCTTAAAAACACTTTCTGGTAAGAAAACGGGCACCTAAAATCTACTCTGGTGAGGCCAATGTAGTTGTTCCTTGACATTTTCAAAGTTCATGTGATCTGAGAAGTGGCTAAAGGTCATCGCAAGAGCATATTGTTGGTGACAGTTTCCCTAATTTGCTATAGTTCACAGATAGCAAGAAATGAACTTGGTTTAAGAATTTTTATTTTATTTTTCAACTTTTTCCTTTAAGTTCATAATATCAGTTTTTCTTCCCTAAGTTAAAGGAGAGACTTATGTACTCCAAGATGATGTATCACAAGTAATTACAAAATATGCAATCTGGTTTTAAGAAGTCACTCAATTTACAGCAACTTTTAAATATCATTTCATCTGTATATTATGCTGCTTTAGTAAGTCAAGAAAATATAATCCAAGAATTGCCTTGTGACCTATTATCATTTCATTATTGTAGAGACATTATAGCACAAAACTCTTCAAATACATTTCGTGCTTGAGATACTCTGAGGACCAGTATGTATTCTTATTCCATTCTGAAATCTATCTTTCATTTAATTAAATATCTTAAATTCAATCAATAAATATAAGTGTGTTAAGTATTCTGTTTAAAATTACATGTAAATAGGGGCCAAGGATGTAGCTCGGTTGTACCACCACCTGTTTGATAAGTGCAAGGTCCTGAGTTTGATACCTGTTTACACACACACACCCACACACACCCACACACACACACACTTAAATGTAAATATAAATGCTAACAGAAATTTGAAGTTTTTCTTCACCCAAGGTGTGGCATATCTTTAACTCCATTAACACAAGAATTTGATATGCACACATTGCATATCAAAAAAACCACCCAACCCTTTTATGCACTGGTAATAAATAAGTGATGATTTTCCACTTTTCATCTCCATTTCCCCTTCTAGTCACTTCACTTTCCAAGACTTTGAATAATAATGATACAAGAATAGGACCAAATGGATATAATAGATAATTTGTGCCTCAAAGTTGTACTTTTTGTTCTTTCACAGGTGAATTTGCCAAAGAGGCTTTTCTCTAATTCATTGTTATGGTAATATTTAATTATGTTACTAGACATTTTCCAAAATCGGATCTCTGTTGATTTTTTTTTCCATTCTTGTTCCTTTTTTTACTTTTTCTGTTTATGACTGATGTGATTGAATCGAAAGAAATTGGTTTGCCTATTTTGAGTCAGACAATAGATGGAAAGACTGTTTGCAGGAGTCAGGGAGAGGGGCGTTCACGTTGTGTGAGGACAGTTTCTCTGTTAAGAAGCTAAAAACTATTCTGTGACATTGATGTTTGTGTCCCTAAGTTGTAGCAGTGGAGTCATTAATGAGCAGAGATTTGAAAAGTGCATTGGTGGGGATAAGAACTTTTGAGTTAAAAATTGTAAGTAATCCGCGATCTCACATGCACTTACCACATTTACCTTTCATTGCTTCAAGTCCTCCACTTAAAATGTGTGGTAATTCTATTGATTATGCAAGTGTATTGTGACAACCAGTTGGGCTTCAACAGTTGTATTATCAAAGCAGCTTCGGACATTCAAGTACAGTAACATAAATATAAAACAATATAAAATGCTACAGAAAGACTGTGGGCAGTCACCTGATGGAGTATCAACACATTCTTGAAGGTGACTTGATGTCTAAAAGATATGTGGTTTTCTATCCAGCATGTCTGTTATTAGTCATATATTTGTACTTTGATTTTGAATTTGCTTTCATCAGTTGACTGTTGCGTTGACCGATGATGTATCAAGTCATCTTGAGGCATTAAAATACAATGTTTGGAAGTTTGTGGAAACATAACCAACTAGATATCTATAGTCACACCACTTTCACAATGTTTCACGGTAATGGTTACACATTTCCCTGTGTCAGTACAGCATGAGGAGTTAAAAGACAAAATCCATGTTTTCTCCAAATCATATTTTAATGATACCCAAGTAATATTGTGAGAACATTTAATAATTTCAGCTAGTAGACTCAGGAGAGAAATAAGGAATACTTTGTTACATAAATGGACAGGAGTTGATTTGATGAAAATTCTAGGAAGGAGAAGTAGGAATGAGGGAGTAGATTGGATTAATCTGTGGGACCCAAAACAATGACAATAAAGAAAAACGAAGAAATGTGTGAAAATAGTGGAGGTTTTAGGTGTTCAAAAATTTGGAGGGACAGTTTTTAACCTTAGTCCTCAGTTATATATTTAGATTATATCATTTTTTTTGCTGAAAAAGGAACATCATATGAGATTTTGAAAATCTCTGAATGAGTAAAAAGGGGAAGAGTCAAGACAGAGGTTCTGTGGAGATGGTTTGCACCTCCTGGCACACACTAAGCTTCCGTGAAATGAACACAAAAAGAAGGTCTCAGCTTGCCTGAGTCAGGGACATTGCGCTAATGCTGAGTACACAGCAGGCCCTTCCTAATAGGTCTGCAGACCACCCCAGCAAAAGACCACGAATGATATTTCAATGACAGCCAAAAAAAAAAAAAAATCTTACTAATAGAACCCGTTGAAACAATTTTTAATGTAACTAATTTAATGTAACTGATTAAAAAGATGGGGCATGGAGCATTTCTACCGCTCCTGTGGGTGAATGCTTAACGCACTGAAGTGTGATACTTAATTCCATATTTTTATTTTACCTTTCCTTCCTTTAGTTTTCATAACTCCACATGCTACATTGGCCATAAAACAATATAGCCCACTTTAAGGTACGGCTACATAAATGTTTCTGGCTGATTTTCCAATGCAGGCGTTTTGCTAGGGTCACCACTCCGCGAGAAGGTTCCCTCCACTCAGTTCCAAATTGGCAGCCTGTGCACCTCACTAACGTCCTGTTCCTCACCAGCAAAGTCCACGACACTGTGACTAGTTCAAACTTCTGAGTTCCAGAACGTGATTATAGACTTGGGGACATGGAGGGAATGATCACAAATTTTAACGTTTTCATGTAGTCAGTGCCCTGAATACTATGGACATTACGGGTTGAGGGGACACATCCTTCCAAAGCTTTCTGTGTGTGGAAGGGGATGGCGTTGTGGAGGCCCAGTATGCACGGATGGGTCAGTCCCGCGCGAGTTCAGGGACTGACTGAGCCGCGAGGAAGAGGCGTTGGAGGTGCCGGCCGCCGGGGCGCTGATGGGACAGGGGGACAAAGGCCTCTCTCCCTGTGCGGCCGGAGCACCGGGGTGCGCAGCCTGTGCGTCTGGCCGCTCCCCGCCCCCGGCACACGTGCCTGGACCCGGTGCACCGCGGACTGCAAGTGTAAGCTGAAGAAAACCTCTCCTCCTTCGGTTTGGCTGCTTCTCATAAAAAACAATCCAGGGTCGGGAGCTAACTAATGCTGCCACAGCGGGAAAGGCTGTGTTCGTATATGAAGTTATAGGAAACTAGATGAACTCATTAACTGGGGTTTCTTTGATTTTATGGACTTCAGTCAGTACAAAAATT
Organism: Thryonomys swinderianus; assembly: GCA_004025085.1. Taxonomy (NCBI): domain Eukaryota; kingdom Metazoa; phylum Chordata; class Mammalia; order Rodentia; family Thryonomyidae; genus Thryonomys; species Thryonomys swinderianus. Next base: position 37,263 of record PVIC010004934.1, on the reverse strand, counting down.
TTTTATGGCCTATCTGACTTGATAGGATGCATGTAACCACTGTGATAGTCTTCTTGAGAAGTAAAAATATTTAAAATAATATAAAAGAACACATTTGATGAAGTATTGGCAAAAAGTGATTGGACGGGCCGGAGATTTAGCTCAGTGGTTCCAACGCTTGCCTGGCAAGTGCAAGGTGCCTGGTTCGATCGCCGGAAACCACATTCAGCAAAGCTGGGCATTGTGACTCACACCCACCAGCAATCAGTACCACATACCACAATGCAGGGTTTGGTGGCTCACGCCTGTAATCCCAGAACTCGGGAGGCAGAGGCAGGGGGATTTCTGAGTTCGAGGCTTGCCTGAGCCACATAGTGAGTTCAGGGTCTGCATGAACTACAAAGCAAGACCCTGTCTCAAAAAAAAAAAAAAAAAAAAAAAAAAAAAAAAAACTAGGTCCCATAGCTGTAAATAGACAAAGATCTCCAAGGTCATAGTCTGCCTTTTCATACAAGACTTTTAGCTCTTAATTACTAAATCAAACTCTGTGTATTACATTCATTTTTCCTAATTCTACTCTTAACATATAGTGTCCAAACCACTGCTGAAATAATTGTCTTAAATATGGGTTGATTAAATTAAGTTTTTATTAAAAGCTTTGAGGGGGGCTGGAGATTTAGCTCAGTGGTTCCAGCGCCTGCCTCGCAAGCGCAAGGTCCTGAGTTCAATCCTAGTAACTCATACCCACCAGCCATCAATGCCATATACCACAGTGCCAGGCGTGGTGGCTCACGCCTGTAATCTCAGCACTTGGGAGGCAGAGGCAGGAGGACTGCTGAGTTCAAGGCTTGCCTGGGCTCCGTAGTGAGCTCAGGGCCAGCCTGAACTACAAAGTGAAACCCTGTCTCAAAAAAAAAAAAAAAAAAAAAAAAAAGCCTTGAGGGTTGATGATCTCAATTTTTTCCTGTGGTAGGAAAGATTTCTCTCAGTGCAATTTTTATTTAGTTGTATTTACACCAAATTGCGCTTATTTCTCATCTGCTAATAGCTATTTTATAGTTTGTTAACTAAAATATTATGTCCTGTCAATGCATCTCATAAATGGCACTTCCTGCTTGGATCTGTACTTCCTGACACAAACACAAGTGTTACAGTCATGTTCATCCATGTATGGACTGATGCACGCATGTTTACATACAAAAAACATTGTTAAATTATGTATATGTTTACAGAGAACTCTACCTTATAAGACACTTTGCTCCTTCTTTCTGACATTGCTCTCAAAATTTCCCCTTTACAAAGACGCATGTAGTTTCATTGTCTTTTTTATTGATGGAATGTATGCTAAATAGTCAATGGTCTTTTAAAAACTTCTTGAAGAGTAAACATCATTTTTGAACTCAGTACTGGAAAATAATTCAAAGGTTCAACATTTAGATATAGTGTATTTATTGTTAGAATACAATATTAAGTTTAAAATTATTCTGAAAATATCTAAAAATGTACTTTAAGAATAAAAATAATTAAGATGAATAATTTAAAAGAAAATCTGAATTTAATAGCATATTTAATGGCAGAAAAATATTCATTTTCAACATTTTAAATGCACTCATTATTTTTAGGCCTACTATTTAAACTCAAAACAAAATTTTTACTAGCTTTAGCATAAAATGAATATACTATGCATTAATCATCATAGAAATTGTTTCCTTGTATCTCATAGGCAAAGAATGAGACTTTTCTTATATTTTCTTATATTTCATTAAGTTTAAAATAATAAATATATTTTGTTCTTGACAGAAGCAAATTCCTGAAAATAATATAACATTTATTACTGCGTAATTCAGTTTTGACTTATAGTTTCCTTAATATTTTCACATATTTTTGCATTTTTATCTCTCCCATTCTATTTTTAAAATTCACATAAGGCGAGGTATGTCATGTCCACCTTGTAAGCACAAGGGCCTGGATTCAGTCCCTTGTACTGGAAAAAGAATCATGATAATTAAAATACAGTATTATTTTGTTTTTGTTTTATGTTGGTTTGCATTTTATGTTAAAACATTAGTGATGGTTATTTCTAGCTACTAACTGTTGACTAATCAAGAATGGAAAAATTGTGTGAAAAAAGTTAGTGGTGAACTTGAAACAGTTACTTGTATCTGGAAATCCAAATAACTAGACATAGCATACATAGGAAAATATTTATTGAAAATATTTATTACCAAATACATAAGTTAAGAAAATTCAGGAATGTAGTATAAAATTATTATATAAATTGGAAAAAAATAACATGAATGATATTAGAAATAGATATTTTCTAAACTTTCATTACATAAATAGTAGGATTGTTATATAATGTCTTACATTTAGTTCTTAAATTTCAATGCTCAACTATAATGAAATGTGAGAGGAAATATTTCCTGAAATTCAAGCTAGTATCTCTAGAACAGTGACAGCAAACCATGTAGAGTTTTCATTTAACTAGACAGGCCACTGTGGCACTATCTAAAATGGACAAGGAGAGATTATATTAAAATCCCATTTTAACTCTTGCTTAAGTGCATATTAAACATATGAAAATGTTTCCTGTGAAGTTTTTTAGAAAACCACAGAAATACAGAGATCAAGAGGAAGAATAAAATAATAATATCTCAACTGTATATCATGAATTATTTTCCAGGCTCTATTCAAGAATGTTTATCTTTCACCTTCTTTGATCTATTTATCTGATAAAATTCCATATAATTATTAAATATTTTAATGTATTGAGCTAAAGCTATGCTCTACAAAGCAAAAAATAATAAAGATGCCTATTGTCATCACTATATTTCAAAAATTTAATTGAAGCTAGTGTACACAAAATACACAAATCAAATAATCATTGCTGGTCATAGAAAGTTTGTCTACCGGAAACACCCAGTAAAATCCTATGGGACTCAAACATGGACCAGTGAAAGTTGATCAAGAACAGAATTTTAGTTTTTATCTTATTGTGACAATACCAAGTTAAAAATTCAATCAGACAATACATTATTCAATGGTAAAGAATATTAAAATTATAAAAATGAGCTACAAATTTGGAGCCTTTATAAATAGAAGAAATATATAAATATTTGAGGCATGCTGGTTTTCTGAATAAATATAATGTAAGGGGTATGTCATAGGCAAATGTATTTTTAAGAAAAGGAAAATTCAAATATTTTACTTGGAAAATTTGAAGGAAGAAATATGTTACTGTTTGCAAAAAAATGTATCAGAAAATGAGTTATTTGAAATGACAGATAAAACACAAGTTATAACATGAAAATATAGTAGGATGCTGGCCTGTGTTTTATAAGATTGTTATACTGTACCTTTGAATAAATAAAAAAAGATCATTAGAGTGTTATCAGGTATAATTTAGAAAAGAACAGTAGGGCTCTTTGTTTGTTTGTTTGTTTTGTTTTATTTTACTGTCCTGACTGTTCTGCTGATAGTGGGAGGGTAACTGGCCACACACATTCAGTTTGTTTGATTTATCTCACAACTGTAAAGTCAAGAGGAAGTAAGTATCCTAGAAGGATCTCTGTCCAGTGAAAGTACAAGGCATGAATTGGTGTTACTTATGTTTCAAGATAAAATTCTGAGCTGTATTAAGTCCTGTGTGACTGAAGATCAGTAACCCACAGTGATAATCAGCTACATCAAGTAGGTTTAAATATACTTCCTTAATTGCTCATATGGATGATGAAGACATCAAATAGGATTATAATGTATATTTAATAGATATTGTGAAATTGAAAATATTCAAAGGGAAAAGGAGTGGGATAAGTAATGAAGGGAAATAAAAAATTTGATGGTGAAAAAAGGAAGCAAAGCTTATGTATATAAGGGGGAGAGGATTGTGTGGTGGACAGGGGAATGGGAAAAATGAAAATTAAATTGTGTCATATACTGGTACAAAGTCCCAACATCTAGTGTGATCGTGATGTGTATATACAATGTACCAATAAAGATAGAAATTAAAAAAAATAAAAAGTCAGAAAGAATGTGAATGATACCCTTACTAAGTAGCTGTGGTAAGACATAAAAGAGAGAAACCTGAGCTGTGGTCATTACTTGCCTCTGCTACCTTCTTCTCACCATGATCTGTTTCTCCTCTGCGATGGAACCGTACTTTGGAGCCAGAAAATTATAGACTGAAAACTTTACAAACTGAGCCAAAGAAACCTTTTCTCCTTTCACTTCGGATGTCAGGCATTTTTCTCAGCAATGAGAAAAATCACTAAGACAGGTGCGCAGCTGGGTGGGGCTGCCGTCTAAGCGAGCTCAGCATCTGTGCTTATATTCTCCAGGTTTTCTCAGGCTTTCAGGTTTTAAATCCCCCCCCCTCCTTGCACATTAATTCATACTTTAGTTACTTATTTTCTATGGCCTACCAAGATCTCAAAAATGTTTGACTCAAATTGGTAACAATTTACATAAATATTTTTTCCACTCACAAGTATTAAAGATCTGCTTGAGAATTAGAGATTGTTCAAATGCATCAAAATAGTAAGCAAATGATTCAAGATTTCCACAGAGACATGGCTGCGAACTTCATTCTCCTTTTGCTACTTTCCTCTGAGGTCATGACAGTTCTAATGATACATCATTGTATAATTAAAACATTTTTATTGTTTCATATTTCCAAATATTACAAGGTTCTCAGTCATCATAATGGCAGCATCACCACACCCTATCACTACATCCTATCATCAAAGTCTACTTCATCTAGTTATTTTCCCACTATAGACAAATAATAAGCATTGAAAAAGTTTATGTCCAACCACTGACCTGTAGTTTTATGCGTTGGGCAGGTACTTTTGTAATTCCTTTCATTCTTGTTTAGTTTGTTTAGTGTTGGTCTGTTTCATTTGTTTTCAGAGTCTCCCCTTAATTTGGTATAAATGAAATCACTAGTCACAGTTCCTCTGCTCTCAACAAAATCATGAGTTTAGAAATCAGGTTGGGCCATTTAGAATTCTGTGCCCATTCCCTTTTTTTACTACCCTCAAATTTTTTTCTTTACCCTTCATTACTCACACTTCCGCCATATTTCCTTTTGAGTATTTTCTATTTCACAGTAACCATCATACATTCACATTCTTAATCATAGTGCCCAAGTGTTGCACTAGGAAGCCGTCCCAGTCTCACACACTCAAGATCCAGCCACCTCTGAAAAAAGTCACCTGTTTCTGCATGAGAGTTTGAGGGGACGTCTAGACACAAGCCATGGCACCTCTCATTCATTATTTCCAGCTCCTGCAAAGCACTATTAGATGACCTAATATGGAGAAGAGCTACTGTGGGAAAGACTATTCTCACTACTATGCACCGGAACAGACCCTGCTCATCAAACAGGGTCGCCTGTGAGTCATAGGAACTTGAAACTTTTGTTTTCATGGTATTATTCAAATCCATACTGATTCTCATTGTTCATCACTCTGTCCAAATGCTACACCTATAGTAATGTGTTACTAATTAGAATTTATTCAGCTACTACAAATGTAAATTTATACTTTATCTAATTTTAAGTTATAAATCTGTCACAACAAAATGAAGTATCCTAGAACTTTTCTATATTTTCTATTCCTTAATATCACTCTGTATTTCTGTATAACATAAATAAATACTAGATGAGTGAATGAAGAGATGGCTTACTAAAAATAGATTAAATATAAGAACAGGACTTCATAGTTTTTCCATATTAAATTGTGATACTTGTATAATTTACCTACACATTTTTATACTGAAGCTATGGTATTTTTTATTCTTTGGGAGCTTTTAATAAAAGAATCATCCTCCCTGAGTGAGCTTTACATACCAAAGAAATATACAAAGTATGCCTAACATAATCTGTAATATTTTCAATATTGTATGTCATATATATATGTATATATATATATATCTCCAATGTTATCTTAATTACTATTAAATATAATAGGCCAATGTTTAATTTATGTCATAAGTAGAAAAAAGTTGAGAGTTACAAAATGTAAAGGGTAAATTTGGTATTTTTGTAAAAACTATGTTAAGTTTAAAACATTTATCCAAAAGATTTTTTACTCAGAAAACATAGCATATGTATTATGAATATATTTTGCTGATCAGTAAAATGCTTTCCCTACAGTATCAGGAACTATGAGTTAAGAATATAACTGTTATAAATCATAATTTCCGGGGAGTAGTTTGTGGCAATTAATGAAATATGATTTGCTTATAAAGAGACAAATCATGAGATGTTAAAGGCCGACAAGATTAAGTGACAACCCCTGGAAACTTGTGACCAGCCTTACTGGAGTTTTTCTGCTCTCACTGCCCTTTCTCAAGGAGCTCGCGATGAATTTCTGTCCGAGCTGTTGTGTGCAGTTTTGTGCATAGCGTTGGCTGCCTTCTGCTAAACAAAACCAGAAAGAGAATTGCAGCTGTATTCAGAACTCCCTGCACAAGCCACACATCATAAATAATTCAAAAGTCCTCTACTTCACCTGATTACCCTCTAAGCCCATAACTTAAAGGAGCACTGGGAGAGGTTACTCTATCTGCAGCTTTAGTGTATTACTCAAAACATTTTGCTGTGCTACTATTTTGAAAAATGCTGTATTACTTTTTTAGGTTTTCATAGAACCAATAAAATAAATTCCAAGTACTAAAAACAATGACTGTGTCTTTCCTAAATTTCCTTCTTTTAAAGTATTATTTTAAAGATGTAGCAAGGGTTTTTATGTCCTGAAAAAAAAAAAAAAGCTTGGAGAGTACCTGTGGTTTCACTCTCTGGTTGAAATTATGCAAATGTCTGAGTTCAATAGATTTCTTTTACTTCATTAACTTACTTTTAAATTGCTTGTTAATTAGGGCCTGCAGACTTTTGCTTCCAAATGTGAACTATAGCTCACCTGTTGAACAAGTACATTGATGATAAGAAATAATATTCAGGTTGTAGTCAAATGCAGACTGAAAAGTGTGACTTTAAAAAGGACTTAAATAAGAAAAAGGTGAGTAAGATAGAGAGGGAGGAGCCAGTGGCAACCAGTTACTAGTATAAGGTGTAAGTAGATCAATAAGCTTGATCTTCTGGAGGGATAGTACAGAAAGCTGGAAGGGAGTAGGTCAAAACTGGCCATGTAAAGTATTGCCCACCTCTTCATGGATTCATTTGAGGGTCAGACTATACAAGTACACTTAACAAGTTGCCACAATATTTACAGACTAGTTTTTTTTTTTTCCCCCATATAAGAGCCATTAAAATATTTCCCCAAAGCCTCTATGTACAGAGCTGTGGCTTTTGGAAGGTGATTGGATCTTGGTGGTGCATAATCATCAGGAGATTAATCTACTGACAAGTTCATTACTACACGTTATTAGGAAATGGGGCCTGCCTAGATGGGGTCACTGAGGGGGAAACCTAGACGGATATGTAACCATCTTTCAGGCAAGCAGCTCTCCTCTTCTCTCCCCTTTTAATATGCTCTTTTTGTCTGTAAGCATGCCAGCCATAGACTGGAATGTCTAAATTTTGAGACAAGTAAATCTCTCTCGTTAATTTGTTGGTGTTAGCCAGTTTGTCCAGGTAATGGAGAACCACTAATTCAGTAAATTGATATTGGACAAAAGAAATCATTTCTGTGGTGGTTTCTATGGGGTTCAGAAGCCTTTAGAACTGGTTTGCAAAGGAATTTGTAAAGGTAGGAGATGCTGACTGGTATAAAGCAACATGTTTCCTAAGAAATCCAAATCCTTATAGTCGTTCTCAGTTAATGTAATGTGGCTCTCTCAGATTATATAATCATGTGTTAGAGTAATTTTCTCTGTGTTGTTTGTTTTGCATGTCAGAAGTTTTTAACAGGCTTTGGAATAACAGTATATATTTGTAACTAATGACTATTAAACATTTATAGGTTTCAGTTTTGAGTTAAGTAAGTTACACAGAATTGGAAAAAAAACGTACTAATTATACTAAATTCAGGAAGGATCATGTGGCTGGATTGAATTGTTATTAATCACAGATTCTTTGCTTTATGGTGTCATTTTTGAAAAACTTAAAAAAAGGAAGCACTATTGCTCTGTTTCATAATAGATTCACAGCAGCTTTTTTCTGAGTGGTCTCAGCTTTTCATGGCAAGGCAAAGAACAAAAGGGACCATCTAAACAGCTACCAAAAGTTCACGGAACACACAGGAAATTAAGCACTTTCTCAGATCATGTGTCTTTCTAAATCACCATGAATTATTAGAAAAGGATTAAAGGATATGTTGTGAGTTTTAATTAAATAGTCACATGCTGACTCACTAGGAAAAGCCACAGATTAGTACTCAATGGAAAGTTATTTAGCTCATATTAAACAGTTTTTAACATATTAGTGATATACTTCCATAGGATTAGTTGTAAGGTCTTTCACTCTTGTAGACTATATAAGCTTTTTAATATTTCATTTACAGGTGGTTTTCTTTAGTACACTTTCATTATCACAGGGCATGCTAAAGTATCTAATGCAACATTATGTGGCATGCCTTTATTAATCTCATAAAGGCATTTATTTCTTTTTCTACTTTTCCTTGAGAAGCCTCTTTTTAGAGATTAAAATGCTGTTTACAGCTTTACAAGGTTGCCAGTGTTCTCCGTCTGCTTTCATTTTCTCTGTTGCTCTTTCTGGCTCTACTAATCCTTCCTACAATCTCTGAATGACGAATCAGCACTAGTACATTTTAAGATCATTTTTCTACTTTCCAAGTATCCAATGTTGGATTTAAATAGACATAGGCAAAACTCCTATTAGTTTAATACGTATCTTGATTTTATCCTCTTCGATTGTATCAGTTTCTTTATTGGAAATTTCAAAAAGGTATAAGAAACACCAAATATAAATGAAAGAAAAGTCAAAGGTAAATAATTGAGACTAGAAAAATAGATCTTTCTCAAATGGGAAGGGATCAAACAGGAGCAATCCTCTGAGAGGAGCAATCTTTTCTGTTCTCACTCTTGGCAAACTCTGATCTCCAAACTGGACCAGAGTCAATCACCAGCATTATACTCATCTAAGCTTTCTAGCAGAGAGGAAGTGGCTTGTTTTTTATTTAGCATTTTTTATGTTGTATTTTTCCAAGACTTTCCATATTTGATACCATTTTGCTTTGCATACTATTATCAACTTTTTTCTTTCTAACTTTCAGTACTTTACTTTCTCTCTCTGTCCTACCTTAGATTTCCACTGAGAAACTCCTGATAAACTTAGAGATGAATTCATTCTATACACTTTTAAAAATCTTTCTTTTTCTCTTTTTTGTATAATGACATCTAAACTGCAATGTGTCTAAGGGAAGACAACTTTATAGTAAATATTTTAGACTCTTGAAACATAATGTTTTAGGATTTGGGAATTTTGGTCACTATTTGAATATTCTTTCTTCCCTTTTTTTCTCTCTTCTTGCAAGACTATTAAAATATGTACACAAGTCTTCTGAAAAGATGTCTTGTAAATATTGTAGGATTTGTTTGTAACTTTAAATATTTCTATAAAATGGAGTATTATTCCACTATAATGTATGAAAAATTAGACATATTTCTACTTAAATGGCTGTATGTTGATGGCACACTCATAGGTGAAATAAACGTGGCCCAGGAACATAAATACCATATCATTTACACACTGTGAGAAGCTGACAGTGCAAATGAGGTCTAGAATATATGACAGATATTGTGAAATTGGAAAAATGTTCAAAAGAACAAAAGGAAAGGAGAGTAGGGGAAGGTAAAGAAGGGAAGGAAAGCAATGTGATGATAAAAATTTTAAAAAGGAGACAAAGCTGATGTACATAAGGAGTGTTGGTTGAAAGGAGGGCAGGGAAAAATGAGAATCACAATGTGTCCATACTGGTACCAACTCTCAATGCTGAATGTGATCATAATTATATGTAAAACATACCAATACAATGAATTTTTTAAAAAGCCAAAAGGCAGAACAAATTAAAAATGTATCGTTTGTCAAAAGAAATACTACATGATATTATAAACTCGAGAAACTCTACCATGTCATTTTAAAAATTCTATGTAGAGACATCTAATGTTTGCTCATGTAAGAAATCAAATGTGCAACAAACTCCCTCTCCCAGAGCCACAGAATTTATATCCCACTTCTGACTCTGTAGTTGCTTTTGTGACATTTCATCTCACATATTTGTTGTCTCTTGAGTAACCTGGCATAGGCCATTGGAAAAAAAAAAAAAACTACAGTAGAACTAGAAATATTATCTCTAGAAGATAACTTCAGGGGAACCAAAATTACAATAAATGATCCAACAACTGAATGCATACCTTCATGCGTTTTCAACTTAGTCCTAGAAAGCTTCCCTTTAATTCACCGGATCCCAGAGGGAACAGTTGGTCGTTCTTGGTCCCTAAGAAGGCAATATTCATCTCACTTGGTTTGTTGATATCCTCAAATACTTTAACGGTTTTTAGAAAGCATGAGTCAAATTCTATTCATTAGAAGACTTCTTTCTAGTCATCTCTGTTGTGTTCCTATACTTACTGTTTGTTTCAGACTGCTGAACTAGTTTTGTATGATACAGAGACTTAAAAAACAGAAATAGTATTTTGTTCTTGGGGAAAATTCAAACACATAAAAGAACAGGAATACAAAAACAGTATAATAATAAATGTTACATATCTTTCTCGAATAAAATCAAGCATAGTTACGGCCGAGATGTCACCAGCATCAGCCACTATGGTTAAATGGTAGTAGTTTTGCTTCTTTAATATAGCAATTATGTTTGCAAAGATTGTCTGCCTTTCCTTTGCATAACAGTGTATTAACTTGGGCTGGGAATGTCATACAGCAGGCAGCACTTGTGTATCAATTTTCTGTTTTATTTTGAATGAAATTTTTAAAACATCATCTAGTAAGCATAAATATAAGATGAATCCTCGTATATCAAGAATATGTATCTCTTGCTGGGCATGGTGGCTCACACCTGTAATCCCAGCACTTGGGAGGCAGAGGCAGGAAGATTGCTGAGTTCCAGGCTTGCCTGGGCTACATAGTGAGCTCAGGGCCAGCCTGAACTACAACGTGAGACCCTATCTCAAACAAACACACAAACAAATAAATGAATAAATAAATATGTCTCTTTTGTGGATGTATATTAAAACATGAAAAACACGTTTTAAAGTTTACTGGAGAGTTTGTTGTTGCATGGCTGTAATCCTTCACTTGGGAGGCTGAGGCAAGATGGTTGTTAGGGGTTCAAAGCTAGTTTAGGCTGCATGGTGAGTTGAAGGTTAACTTGAGCTACATAAGAAGAGCCTCTCAATATAAACAAATTAACAAAAAGTTTTCACAGGTCTGGCAGTAAGATTTTCCATATAAAAATAAAATTAACCCACATGCTCATTAAATTATTTAAAAATATATGTTCCAGATAGGTTTAGTCTCAGCATGGTTACGAAAAAGTACATAGCAAAAAGAGTTATGATCACAGAGCACTGCTTTCATAGGAGGCTGTGTGTGTACTACGAGAGAAAATGGAACAAATTTGTCCATTTTTCACATGGATTACATTATAATTTGAGAGGTTAAAGCCAACTTATCAATCAGTGTATTTTTTGTTTTGTGATTCAAAATAAAGAAAATTATTTAGGAAAAAAATGTACAATAAGATTGGAGAAAAGTGTTAACTTTATACTAGTAATATTCATTAACCTACTTTTTAAATTAACTAGTTCAAGATTCTGAAGTAGAATTTGAATTAAAAACTGAATTTTAGTGAACAAATCAGAAAAGCATAACCCTTTTTTGAATTTAATGTTTATGGAAATGTACATAAAATGTAAATAATCATAAATATAGACACCTGTGGTTATGTTTATCTATCTACATAAATTTATAGATACATTTGTGTGTATGTGTGTCTGTATTTAAACATGTGTTTATATGACAGCCTTTTTTCTTTATTAATTTTTTTTGGTATATTTCAGTTATATATTGTGGTCACATTCATGATAGATTTTGTACCTGTACATGGTACATCTTGATTCTCATCTTTTCCCATCCTCTGTCCTCCCTACAACCCCCATCCCTTTTTTTTTTTTTTTTTTTTTGCTTTTTGAGACAGGGTTTTGCTTTGTAGTTCAGGCTGGCCCTGAGCTCACTATGGTGCCCAGGCAAGCCTGGAATTCAGCAATCCTCCTGCCTCTGCCTCCCGGGTGCTGGGATTACAGGCGTGAGCCACCACGCCTGGCAATTTATTTATTTTTTGAGACAGGGTCTCTCTTTGTAGTTCAGGCTGACCCTGAGCTTACTATGTAGCCCAGCCAAACCTGGAACCTTGCAATCCTCCTGTCTCTGCCTCCTGAGTGCTGGGATTACAGGTGAGCCACCATGCCTGGCTGAAATTTATTTTTTAAGCAATGTATTACATCATGAAATTACTTTTCAGGATAGGAAAGAGTGGCATTTAAAATATTCTAAATTAACTCTTCTACAAACTGAATTGTGTGCCCTTTTCATCTTCGATATGTTAAAATCTTACCCCCCCAAAAGTGACTGTATATGATATAGGTTCTTTAGGAGGCAACCAAAGTTAAATTAGAACATAAGTATGAGTCTCTGATCCTGTATAGCTGTAGCTTTACAAAAATTGTAAAATACATTATATTTGTCTTTCCTCTAATTTGCCATATTTTGTTGTAGTAGTTGAGATTTGTTCTGTAGTTTATCTAAGTTCCATTTTGTTATATACAAACTCTTCACAAATTTCTATAATCACATTTATTAAAATTATCTACATGAACATCAAAGAACACAATAAAATTAAGTCCACACACATATCCAGACAGACAGCATACACACAACCTTCTTTGTAGCTTGAGACCAAGAATGGTTAGTACAGTGGAGAAGATTAATTCCACAGTCACATGATATTAATGTACAAGCTGAAGAATGCACACATGAAATAGCATGATTTTTTTGTTTGTTTGTTTTTTTGAGACAGGGTCTCGCTTTGTAGTTCAGGCTGGCCCTGAGCTCACTATGTAGCCCAGGCAAGCTTTGAACCCAGCAATCCTCCTCTCTCTGCCTCCAGAATGCTGAGATTACAAACTTGAGCCACCATGCCCGGCACTGTGGTAATATGGTATTGATGGCTGGTGGGCATGAGTAACCACGCTCAGCATTGTATGTGGTTACCAGGATCTAACTCAGGGCCTTGCACTTGCCAGGCAGGTGCTGGAACCTCTGAGCTAAATCTCCGGCCCATGATTTTTGAGAGTCCATCAAAAGGGCCATATGGAGGTGGACCCTGGAGGAGAAAGACTGAGTTTAAGGCCAGAACTAAACCATGAGATCCTGTCTTAAAAAACTTTCCCTGTGCCGGGCGTGATGGCTCAGGCCTGTAATCCCAGCACTCCAGAGGCAGAGGCAGGAGGATTGCTGAGTTGGAGATTTGGCTCTGGTTCCGGTGCCTGCCTTAGAAGCACAAGGGCAAGGGCAAGGTCCTGAGTTCAATCCTGGTAACCACATACAGTGTTGGGCATGGTAACTCACACCCACCAAGAATCAGTACCACATACCACAATGCAGGGCGTGGTGGCTCACATCTGTAATCCCAGCATTTGGGAGGCAGAGACAGGATGAATGCTGAGTTTGAGGCTTGCCTGGGCTACATAGTGAGCTCAAGGCCAGCCTGAACTACAAAGTGAGACCCTGTCTAAAAAAGAAAAAAAAAAAAAACTGCCCCTTTCCCAAAAAATAATTTACAAACACATTTAAAGCAATAGATTAGTACAAATTTCACTCTAGTTTAAAATATATTTGTATTGTGGTATTTTATCTTCATCCAGTCACATAATACAACTCTCATTTTGAAAAATGTGAAATAGAGTATAAAGCGGTATATATGCAAAAAAGTATATATAATGCATATTAAATACATATTGATATAATATTCTAGTTGATATGCATTTATTGCACTGTATTTTACCTTTTTACTTTTTCTTTAACTTTATATCAACTACGTTCAAATATAGGGTGAATATTCAAAAATTTAAAAAAATTACTTGATGATAGTAGAAGATACAATGGTATCGATCCTATTAAAAATACTCCATGTCTTTGAAAACACTTCTCTAATCAATTTTGCCAGGTTTGAAGAAGTGCAACAGGCGTTTCTCATCAGTGTCTTTGGTCATGCTTCTGTGGCTGTCTTGATCATGCCAAATCAATTCAAAAAATTTACTTCCATGGTTATTTTGAGTTGGAGGAAGAGACAGAAGTGGTGAATGAACTGAATATGGTTGATGATGAATCATAGTATTTTAGAATATCACCTTCCCATGGGACAGACTTGGAAGCAGCGCTTACCACGTTTACCACACCTCTTAAAGATATTCTTTGAAGATTACTTCCAGAATCACTTCCAAGAAATGAAAGATAGGCAGGATCAATGTTTGAACAGAAAAGAAATTTTCTGTGGGGGATTAATGACAGTATCTCTGTTATTTTAATAAATTCTATCATGTGAACGTTCATCATATATTTTGATAACAACTCATGTTTAGATCTCATAATTTGAGGATTTCCACATTTTATTGGTCACTTTAATGCTCAACTTTCAACTATCATCGTATTTTGATCAAATTCTTGTCATAAGTATTTTGTACATTTAGATTTTTCCTTTGCTGTTTTGTTTGCTTGTCACTTTCTGATTTGCATATGATCATTTTTCCTTCTAAGATAGTTTTCTTTTAAGCCTAAGATAAATGAATTTACTTGATTCTGGTATTTATAAATATTTGTATATTGCCAGTTTAAAAATAGATAGCTTTACATCATCTCATGTTCCTTCTGGAATTTTATCTCCATGAGAAATGTTCCAAATCTTCACAAGGTTTTGCTCTATTTCATATTTAATTAATAGTTTGGCTTGATGTAAATATCTAGTTTCAAATTTCTTTATTTCAAATGACAAATAAACATTTGTAAATTATATTTTATATGTGTTATTATATTTACTGTCTGTATTATTCTGCATATAAGATGATTTATTTCTCTTAAATATTTAGAGTTTTTAATTTTCTTTACTAATTTTAAAATTTACTATATCCCAAAGTATTTCTTGATACTTCCTGTTTAATATTCTTTTAATTGGGTGTCATTCAGCTTTTTTATTTCTCTAAAACTTATCACTTGTTTATTAAAATATTTTCCTTAAAATTTCCTGCTATCATTTAGCATAGGTCATCAATATATTCTAAACTGATAATATCTTTCTTTTCTCAGTCCCCATAAATGAAAACACACATATCTATGTCTCTTCTGAATTTTTATATTACTGCTTAGGATACTTTACTAGCTAATCCAACAGTATCCCTAAGCTTTACATGTAGAATCCACTATACTGTCTTTTTGAAAAAGTGCTTCTATTTCATATACATAGTTATTTTGCTACGTGATTTCATTTTCTCTAATAGATTATCAAGTAACTGAAATGTTACAGTATGAGAGATCTTACTTGGAAAAAAATAAAATATGCAGTTTTGCTGTCTTAGGACAATGATGTTTTGTTTTTAATTCAGTCAAATTGATCATATAGTGAACAGTTTTCTTCTATCTTGCGTCATTGTGTGTAAAAATTTTGGCTTTCATTATCAGTGAAAGACAATGTGTTTCTCAGAGTTATGCAAGAAAAACATCAAGAGACATGCCTGCTATTTTTCAGGTCCAAGTCTAGAAGTGACTGTCAAAGAATGAGTTCCAATTTCTCCAGCCATAACTCATGACATGACTTAGCTGAACTAACAAGAGGTGGTGTGTAGGTGTGGCACACACTTCTCTCTGCTATAGATGCTCCCACTAGTATTTGAGTCAGTAGAGCCCTGAAGTCAATCACCTCTCCATGCAAGAAACATTATCTTTAATAAAAGAATTCCAATGATTTTGAGGAATTAAAACTCCTTAAAAACTAATGACTTTATAAGGTCTTACAAGATAAATAAATGAATTTGATGGTAGGGAAGTAAAAGGAGAGGTGCATGTGTGTGTGTGGGGGGGGGTGAAGTGATGCTTGTGTGTATACCAATCCCTGGCAGTAAATGTAATCATTTTGTACTACAAACATGTAGTAATAAATCAAAGAAATTTAAAAACATATACATCACTCTTGTTTGATATTACTTCAGGGAAATTCTTTATTAAGATTCACTTTTAAATACTTAAACAGAACTCTCATTAAAGGAAAGAAGTTTTCATGTAACTACCCATCAATCTTAGGTATTCACATGGTTTCTCATCAACTTTTTCCTTTTAGGATTTTTGTACAACCTTGACATACTTTTTGCTATACATCTATACTTCTTCAGTGACCTGTCTTTTAAAAACTGTCCCGGGGTGGTAGTAAAACCTAAAATTCATCTGTTGAAGTAGCTGTAAGTGCTTTTAAAGATTTCTTATATTTCCTTTGACATTTTTCTCCCTGTCATTAATGGATAAGAGAACTAGAATATCAAACTAGCATACAATTTTGGGAAATGTATGGTTTAAAAAAATAATTTTTACATCAGGTGTTAATTTCCCAGTGCTGACATATTCCAAGCAAATAATATATAAATGGTCTTCATGAATGTCAACAACTATCAAAACCATATGGCATGCTTTTCAACAAATTTTATAGTTTAGGAATTGCTCTATTCATTTTTAAATTATATTAAAAGTTTTAAAGAAAATACTGATGAGTATCTTATATGAAAAAATGTACTTCTGAAGACACCATTCTTCTTTCTTCTGTTTTTTTATTGTTGACAACAAATAAAATAGGTAGACTATATAAGTGAGAATAAAATGATTAATAGATGTAGGTTAAATTATTATGTTCTATTAAAATGATTTAGTCCAAAATGAACATCTGTTTGGTAAAATGTATCCAGATATAGTAAATTAATAACATGAAATTATAGGGAAGTGGTACTTTCAGTTTTATTATAAATCTTTTAAAAATGCTGTTTATCACAACCTTTCTTCCAGTGGTTAAATGGCTTTTTGCAGCATTTAAAAGATGTATACTCTTCATTTTAAAGTTTTTTTTTTGTTGTTTTTTGTTTTTAGAAATCTGAAATGTGACTCTAATGTGCTTTCTGGTTTTATATTCCTTTACTGCCAATATGAACAAATACATATGCTTTGATTCAAATAGGTATTAAAGCCCATTTATTTCAAATAATGATGTTTACTTTCAACTTCTCGGCCTTACCAGGTGGTTTAATTTTAGCACATTTCAAAGTTATAATTTCACACTTATTAAAGACATTTATTATGATTACTGATGATATTCCAAAAAGCTTAACCAAACTTTTATTAGACTTTTACAAAGGAAAATCTAAGTTTTTAGAGGGTATTCACTGAAGAATAAGGAAGATCTGCCTTTTCAGTAAGTTGGCCTAGGTATTTAGACAATTGTTTCTTTGAGACACAGGTACAATAGTTTATGCAGACATTTATTAAACCTTTATCGAGCACCTGCACTGGGACAGATCTTACTTTAGATGATACTAGTTGGAGAAAAATCCGGTTCTTTGGAGCTTTTATTTTAACAAGGAAGACCGAATAAGCAAAAGTTGCCAAACTAAATAAAGTAATGATATCCTATGTTCACATATGAGTAAAACAAAGAAAATAGGTGATTTTTTTTTTTTTTTTGAGACAGGGTCTCGCTTTGTAGTTCAGGCTGACCCTAAGCTCACTATGCGGCCCAGGCAAGCCTGGAACTCAGCAATCCTCCTGTCTCTGCCTTCTGAGTGCTGGGATTAAAGGCCTGAGCCACCACATCCAGCACTGTGGTATGAGGTATTGATTACTGCTGGGCATGAGTCACCATGCCCAGCATTGTATGCGGTTAGTGGGGATTGAACTCAGGACCTTGTACTTGCAAGGCAGGTGCTGGAACCACTGAGCTAAATCTCCTGCCCTGTTTCTTTTTCTATAACATTGTTGTCATAAAGATCTTTGCCAAAATGAACTGAAAATATCATGTTCCTTTTTTTGTCATAATTTCAATCTTTCTTATTTTATATGTCCTTATTGGATTCATTTAAACACAAATATTATCTTTTAATGCTGTTTTAGATCAATTATCTTTTCAATGTGGAAATAACTGTTCCAGAGCCTTTAAAAAAATGTAAGCATTTCTCCTTTGAGATGCCAGTTCATTTATGTCAAAAATCAATTGAGTGGTCGGGTGTGGTGGCTCACGCCTGTAATCCTAGCACTCAGGAGGCAGAGACAGGAGGATTGCTGAGTTTGAGGCTTGCCTGGGCTACATAGTGAGCTGAGGGCCAGCCTGAACTACAAAGCGAGTAGTTAAAAAAAACTGTCTCAAAAAAAAAAAATTCAATTGAGTGGGCCAGGAATTTCACTCAATGGCAAAGTGCCTGCCTGGCAAACACAAGGTTCTGAGTTTGATCCCTGGCACCAAAAAACAAAAAACAAAAAACAACAAAAAAAAACTCAGTTGATAAAATGTGAAGTGATATTTTGCTGAACTCCTTTCTGTAACACTGATCTAAATTTTTCATCAGGAGAACATTACCTACTTATTTATTTTTCTCTGGTAGCAGAAATTGAACTCAGGACCTCGTGTTTGCCAGGCAGGCAGGGTGTTGCTGAGCAGATACTCAGCCTATATTTTTTGAATTCTTTATTGGCACATTTATATACACATTGTGATGACACTCGATACTGAGAATTTGTATCAGTATATAACAACACTTAATTCTCATTTTTCCCATTTCCCTGCCCACCCTACAACTCCCAGCTCCTGTATATTCTTTTTCTTCTTCATTACCATCTCATTTTTGCTTTCTCCTCATTACTTACCCTTATACTTTTCCCTTTGAATATTTTATATTTCACAATATCTATCATACATTCTAGAATTCATTAACATCTTCAGATTCTCATACAAGAGAAAAGATATAGTATTTGCACATAAATATTTACTTCACTAATTAGCATGTCCTCAAGATATGTCCATTTAAGTATAAATGACTCAAACATATCATTCTTTATTACAGGGTAATACTGCATTTCATATAAAAAACCACTTTTTCTTTATCCAGTCACTTGTTTTTTTTTTTATTTATTTTTTTTTTATTTTCTTGAGACAGGGTCTCGCTTTGTAGTTCAGGCTGGCTCAGAGCTCACTATGTAGCCCAGGCAAGCCTAGAACTCAGCAATCCTCCTGTCTCTGCCTCCCAAGTGCTGGGATTACAGGCGTGAGCCACCACGCCCAGCACTGTGGTATGTGGTATTGATTGTTGGTGGGTGTGAGTCTCCACGCCCAGCATTGTATGTGGTTACCGGGGATTGAACTCATGACCTTGCGCTTGCGAGGCAGGTGCCGGAACCACTGAGCCAACCCTCCGGCCCCAATCCAGTCACTTGTTGATGGGTATTTGGGTTATTTACAAGATTTAGCTATCACGAACTGAACTATTATAAAGATCTTCGGGTACACATATGTTGCTGTGATATGAATCTTTTAATTATTTCATGTGTATACCTAGCAGGAAAGTACTAGAGTCAAATGGAACCACTAACCCTAGTGTTTTGAGGAATCTCCACAGTGCCTGCACCAGTCTACATTCACACCAACAGTAAAGAAGGGTTCCTTTCCTCTCCCTGACCTCCCAGAATTTGTTGCTGGTTAATTTTGCAACAGCAGCCATTCTTTGTGGAGTGAAATGAAATCTCAACATTGTTTTCTACTGCATCTCTCGAATGACCAGTGGTGTTGAACATTTCTTCATATGCTTCTTGGCTGGTTTTACTTATTCCTCTGAGAAGTGTCTGATTATTCCAGATGTCCATTTTTGAATTGGGTCTTTAAGTTTGAGGAAGGTGAGTTGTTTAAGCTCTTTATATATTCAGGTTGGAGCATTTTGTCTGAGAAACAGGTGGTTACACTTTTTTCCTACACTGTCTGTGTATAGCATAGTTTTAAGTTGGAGATCGTGATACTCCCCACCATGTCCTTGTTGCCTAGAACTGCTTTTGCTGTTCTGTCTCCTGTGATTCCAGTTGAATTTTGCTAATATTTTCTCCAGATTTCAATTGGGATCATATTGAATCTTTATAGTAGTTGTAGGAGTATAGCCTTTTTGATGATATTGGTTCTTCCTACCAAGGAGCAGGGTGTGTTTTCCCATTATCTGATATTCTCTTCAATTTACTCTTTCAGAGTGCTGTAGTTTTCAGAGCAGAGGTCTTTTGCTTCGTTAGACTGATTCCTAGATATTTCTTTCTTTCTTTTTTTTTTTTTTTTTGGATGAGATTGTAAAAGGTCCAGCCCGTATTTTTATATCTTTGGCTCTTAGAATCAGGTATTGTAAGTTCCTCATTTTCTTTCTTTCTGTCTTTCTTTCTTTCACAAATTTATTTCAGGTATGCTGTCTATATTTTTATGTCCATGCTAAGATTAATTTTTCTAATTCTAACAAAAACAAAACTCTGCTGTGATATTTAACTGAAATTGTTCAACATCTCTTTTCAAATGGAGAGAAATGTCATCTCATAATATTGAATTTTCAGATACATGGATATTCTGTAGCTCTATATTTTCTTTTCATCTCTATTCTCAGATAGGTTCCTAAGTATTTCATATTTTTTTTTTTTTGAGACAAGGTCTCGCTTTGTAGTTCAGGCTGGCCTTGAGCTCACTATGTAGCCCAGGCAAGCCTCAAACTCAGCAATCCTCCTGCCTCTGCCTCCCGAGTGCTGGGATTACAGGCGTGAGCCACCACACCTGGCTTCATATTTTTCTCGATGCCAGAAATGTTATTTCAATATTTTGTTCATACATAGGAATTTAAATTATTTTATACTAGTCTTTATATCTTGTCAAACTGTCATGGACACAGAAAATTATTTCACTTGTGATTAAATTTTACTCCTCTCTTTCTAAACAAGACTATTATTTTTCTTTCTTACTGCACCAGCTGGAAATTCCCTCTGAATATTGATAGAGATGGTGAAAATGGATATACTTTCTTCATTAGATAACTTTGCTTACGTAGTTGTTTTTGTTTGCATGTTTTGTTTCATAGGTAATCCTTATCATAATGAGGGAGTTCTGTTTTAGTCAGAGCTTGATGATGTTTTATTAGGAGAGAAATTTATTGAATGATTTTATCTATAGAAATTATCATACACAGCATTATGTTAACATATATTTAAATTTTTGAATTAAACTTTCATATCTTGGATATACCCAATTTAATCATAATATGTTAACCTTTCCTTTACGTTTATTTCATTCAAATATTTTAAAATTTTCTAACATGATACCTGTAATTTCCTGATATAACTGCTTTTCTTTGTTTTGGTACCTAAGTAGTGGTTATCTTGAAGAATGAGATTTAAAGTATTTTCTTTTTTCTAGACCTCTGAGAAATTTGTATAGAATTGATATTATTTCTGAAATATTTGTTAAGGTTTCACAGTGCAGCTTCTCTTCCTGAATTTTTATGTGTGTAATTGATTTTAATTTGAAATTCAGTTTCTTGTTTGGGGTCAATTTGCAGTTTCTTTTTCACTTTAGTGAACATCCATAGTTTGTATCTTTCAAGAAATACTCTATTTTTCTCACTCTTGACATTGGTATATCTGGCTAGAATTTTTTTTCTTTTTTAAAGAAAATCATTTATGTATTATCTATTTTTGTAGTGAGTAAGTGTTCTATGATAATAATCACATCGTTAGTTTGTAATGCTGTTCAAGTTTTCCAGTCTTGGGATTTAGCTCAAAGGTACTGGACCTACCTTGTAAATATAAGAGCCTGAGTTTGATCCTTGTTAAAAAACAAACAACAACAACAACAAAAACTTCCAAAATAATACTATTTGTTTTATAAATTTTGTGGAATACTGTTGAATGTTTAATATAATAATCATTATCTCTACTTGCTTCTACATTTTCATTCCATGTGTCTTGGAGAAGTCTTATTAAGTAGGCATAAATGTAAATAATTACTACTCTTTTGATGAGTTGAGATTTTTTAATTTAAAATGACTAACGGTTTAAGTAATTAATGTGTTTTATGTTCAAATCTAATTTGCATCATTTTAATATAAACCCAAAACTTTCTTTTGGTAACGCATATTTTTCTTTTATTTTAAGATACATTCATGATGATCCCTATGAATCCAAAATTTGTTTTACTTTAGAGAAAACTTCCTAAATTATAGTAGAAACATTAATCCAAAGTGGGATTTCCTGCTATAGTAGGATAATGTCAAAATGTGTTTATTTTTGTCAGTAATGCTCTCATCTTGTTGACCTTTGTCCTACTCCCTATTTACCATCCCCTTTTTCTATTCCAGGCCTTACTGCTTTGCTTAGTGCCTGCCTGTTCCATGAAAAATCTTATCCTGTTTTATTTCTTAACACAAAAACTAGTTTTATCTATAGATATTAAATCACTTAAATTAATATCAAAGGGATGAATTACCGCATCTCCAAGTGTAGTCCTTTTCAAAGTCAGAAATATCCCCAAGACTCACATTTATTCATTTTTATGTTTACTTTTCAAGTATTTTCATCTTTAAAAAACCTCTACTATTTTTTGAACCCTCATTTTTCGATTGATAAACTTCATTGTTCTTGTTTCTTTTTATTGCATACCTAACTATGTAGATAACTTACTGAAATCTATTTTTTTTTTTTTTTTTTTTGCTTTTTGAGACAGGGTCTCGCTTTGTAGTTCAGGCTGGCCCTGAGCTCACTATGGTGCCCAGGCAAGCTGCCGCGAACTCAGCAATCCTCTTGTCTCTGCCTCCCGAGTGCTGGGATGACAGGTGTGAGCCACCACTTCCGGCATTGTGGTATGAGGTGTTGATTGTTGGTGGGTGTGTCTCCACACACATTATATGTGGTCATGAGGGATCGAACTCAGGACCTTGCGCTTTCGAGGCAGGTGCCGGAACCACTGTGCTAACCCTCCGGCCCAGAAATCTGTAAGTTTTGATTTATAGTTTCCTCTTTAGTCCATGTAGTGTTGTCATTACTTTGTTTGTCCCAATAAACACAAGTAGTTTTTACTCTGGAGTCCACTTGACTTTCACCTGGCTTTATTTTTGATATAGTATCATATATTTACTGTTATTATGTATGTTATGTATTATGTATGTTATGACAGTCACATATTTCCTGTTGTCCATTTATTTTTAAATGTTGTCCATTTATTTTTAAGTCAATAGAACATAGTTTCTTTGTTGTCAGTTAAAATGTCTTAAGCATTTCTCTATTCTCAGGTTAGCTGGCACATTTTAAAGGCTCAATGATATTCTGAAACCATAGGGCCAGGGATTTAGCTCTGCAGTGCTGTCACCTACCCCTCAGAGTTGTGAATTTAGTCCCCAGTACTGCAAAATAAAACAAAAACCCTTAAAAAATCAAAGTATATTATGGTAGTTGTTATTAGTTTCCTTTGCACATTTGGATTCTAACTCTGGAAGCTTGCACCTTTTATCTGTAAGCACTGTGAAGTCCAAAATTATTACACATTCAAAAGAGTAAAGCCTGTATTAAAATGATACATTTTGAAAGTGAAGTGGATGGTTTCAGTTAGTAAATTTTCCATTAAGAAAGCAAAATACTAATCTGTGAGTAATTCAGAAACAAAAGAAGTTTATTAGCCTTGAGTTTCTGGAGGCTGGGAAATAAAGGGCCTACTCTAAGAGACTACATCATTACATTGGCGTTTGATGAAGTTCTTTATCCTTGATCATAGTGTGAGAAACAGAGATGGAAATTGAGAAGAACTTCTTTTTTCTAAACCCCATTCACATGATAATGACATTAATACATTCAAGACAGCAAAACCCTCAGGACTAAAGACCTCCTAAAGACCCCATGCCC
Source organism: Thryonomys swinderianus (assembly GCA_004025085.1). Classification (NCBI taxonomy): domain Eukaryota; kingdom Metazoa; phylum Chordata; class Mammalia; order Rodentia; family Thryonomyidae; genus Thryonomys; species Thryonomys swinderianus. Next base: position 13,358 of record PVIC010004934.1, on the reverse strand, counting down.
CAATAGTATCACAATAGCAGTTACATATTAAAATCGTTTTGACAGGATCATTCAAAATACAACATATGTAAAACTAGTGCTTGAAGACAAGGGAATGTATTTTCTACAGGTCACTAACAATTATTTTATAGAATTTCTTTAGAAGCCTTATGTACTTTAACACTCATTGCTAGGTTACCAGTTATGCAAATGCTTTTATAATTTATATCTTTGTGATTCAAGGTGAGATTATTTAATTCCTTAGGAACATGAAACCTGTTTTCACACTTAAAAGGTAACTTTTCTTATTCAAGTAGAAAAATTACCTTTTTTGATCTAAAGAATTTTTACCCTTGGAATAAGTTACTTTATATTAGTTGCAAAGTTGTGTTAAATTTTCTGCCACTGAAGAAAGCCTTTTCATGGAAAAATACTATTTTTATGCTAATTTAAAAAGTTATGTACCCTCTAGTATTATACTATGGTTCAGTGTAGGATTGCGATACTATCCCTTTCTCTTTTGCATATTTTCTTTCTATTTCATATTAGCTATCATACATTTTGGCATTCATTTACACCCTCAATTTTTCATACTGGAGAAAAGACAGGGTATTTAATTTCATAATATAAACATGAAATCTGGTAAGGAAATCAAATAAAAAATAATTTTCTATCAAGTGAATGTTAATAATCACCATGAAGAAAACTGAAAATTTTTCATCTTCAAAGTTTTGAGAAAATTATATAGGAAGTAGTGCTATGAAACAAGAGATTGAGGTCTTAAGTACAATAGTTTATTTATTCATTAACTTTGTATAAAATGGCACAAATGACACTGTTGTGACTGAAAGTGTTGCATGGCTTAGTGTACTGTCTTCCCACCAGAGATAGATAGCACATTAATTTTTGTAACTGTCATTACTTTGCCTTGTTTTTGTAATATTTGTATGTTCCAATCTCCTTAAATCATAGTTTAATAAAAAAATAAATTTAATAATGACTTCTCCTATATTCTATAATCTTCCTCACTTTACTTTCTTTACTAAATTATCAACTTATGTGACATACTCCTTGTCCAAGGTTTATGCAAATCTCACACTTTTGATCAAGTTACTGGTCACATTCCAGCAGCCCAATAAAACATTCTTTCAATTCATAGATTTTATTCTTACGTGTTTTGGTGAATTAAATATGTTATTTAAAACTACTAAACATATATAACAGAATAATATATTTATGAATGATGATTTACTGATTCATATTGTCTTTAACTTATTGTATATGAACAGTGAATTCTGCCTTTTTCCAATTTTGGGGTTTTGTCTTTCCTGGGATATTTAACACAATTATAAGATACTGTACTGTAGACATATAATTACTTGAGTATCAAAGAGATTTATGTTATAAAACACCAATTTATATTTGTTTCTATATAATTGACATCCCATTAAGTAGCACATATCAAGCATTAAAATTCAATTTCATTCTTATAAGTTCCTGTTGGTTGTTTTTTTTTTTTTTTTGAGACAGGGTCTCACTTTGTAGTTCAGGCTGGCCTGAGCTCACTATGGTGCCCAGGCAAGCCTCGAACTCAGCAGTCCTCCTGCCTCTGCCTCCTGAGTGCTGGGATTACAGGCGTGAGCCACCACGCCCGGCCCTGTTGGTTGTTTTATAATCCACTCCAAAATTTATTCCTTTAAACTTTTATTACTTTTTAATATTTGAATCTTTATTGGTATATTTTATATATATATATATATATATATATATACACACACATACATCTTGATCACATACAGTGTTGAGAATTTGTACCAGTATATGACCCAATTTAATTCTCATTTTTCCAATTTCCCCCACCTGACAACTCCCTGCTTCTATATACATAAGTTTTGTTTCTCTTTTATATTACCATCATATTTTTCTTTTCATTACTTACCCCTATACCTCATTTCCCTTTGAATATTTTCTTTTTCACAATATCTACCATATATTCTAGAGATCATTTTCATGTTCAGTTTCTCATACCAGAGAAATAAATTTTTATTACTTTTAGTTACTGCTAAATAATTTAGTTTATTTGAAATGAGAACTACATTTATACATGTATGTATTTATAGAAAACAATTGTATTTTCTTCCACTTTTATTAATTTTAATGGATTTAAGTGACATCACTTACCAGCTACTAATAAATACATATAACTAATCATAAGATACTTTTAAGTGGACTGAATACTTCTTATTGAAAACACGAAGGACCAGAATTACCTAAATATCCAAAAATCGGGACAAAATATATTTTAAAATTTCACCTTTTCATGTCAGAACACAGAGAAAACCCTGAGGAAATGATTCAAAGAGCTCAAGGCCTAAAATTACCCTGGATAATAGACTGAACCCCAGCGAGGTGACTGCAGCCAGAGTTTGCAGTCTGTGCACGTGAGAGGATTTCTGAGTTTGCACAAAGCCGAAGGAGCCAGGGACAGAGGAGGTCAGAGGAGGACGTCGCACATAGCATGCTCCAAAGATCCGTAGGGGTTCAACTTTAATTTTCAGCTCAGGACTGATTGGCACACGAGTAAGAGAAAACTACATGAGAAAAGGGAAGGAGTCCGTCCAAATGATTGAAAGAAATGTTTCTTTGCTTTTACACAAAGCCAAGAAAAATTCTGTGTATCCCTGAGCATGATCAACAGCTCCAGTTTGCTGGGAGTGATCCCAGTTGTAGCACTGAAATCACGGTTTCCCAAGAAGCCTGTAAGTTCCAAGAAAATTGGAACAAGTAAGGAGAAGGAAAAATAATCTTCAGAATTGAGGTATATTTGGTTAGATAATCAAAAAGATATCTCTAGTGCTGAACACTTTGCCCAGCATTAATGGTTTTATGATCTGAGATTTTAAAAAATGACCAATATTCAAAGGATCAAACTTGTTCCAAAAATGTCAATATGTTTAGCCGGGCATGGTGGCTCACACCTGTAATCCCAGCACTCAGGAGCCAGAGGCAGGAGGATTGCTGAGTTCAAGGCTTGCCTGGGCTACATAGTGAACTCAGAGCCAGCCTGAATTACAAAGCGAGACCCTGTCTCAAGAAAAAAAAAAAAAAAAATATATATATATATATATATATATATATATATATCAATATGTTTATATCTAAAAAGAAAAAAATACTGGTGAAATATTATCCACAATGTCTGGAAGACAGTGAAAAATACAGGCATGCAAACATCCATATGACTGACAGTAAATTGAAAAACAATATATTTGGAGAAAAAATGACAGATGAGAATCAAGAGACTATAAATATTATAAATATTTCTCTGTCCATAAAGGTAACAGAAAGATAAAGACTGGTGAGTAGGGTCAAATATTATACAATAAAGATCAAAATTAAATTTTGAAAATGAAAGATAAGAAAGAACATAACAAGATCATATATTTTAGGCTTTGTGGTGAATGCTGGTTATTTCAGTCATGGTAAACCAATAATTCAATGTTTAAAAAGAAATAGAGACTGAGAAAAAAAAGTATTTGTATGATTGGATTTTTCTGAACAAGGTAAAAGAAAGACAAAAACATACCAAGAAAAATGACATTTCAAACTTGTACAAATTACAAAAATGATACAAACCCACAACTCCAAGAAACTCAACAAACACAGGCATAATAAATTGAAAACAGTACTTCGAATTCCACCAGGATTTGATTTGTTAGAATCAGTGGCTGAGAATGAAATCTCTGTTCCCACTTATCTCAGAGAGCAGCTCTAGGCGACCCTGCATTGTCCTGTTTAGTGACTCTACTGGTGCTGGTCCAACACTATTGACTAAAGACCTGGGACAAGTTGAGTCTGGATCACCCTCTAGTGTTGAAACAGTTACAGCACATCATTGGGAGATGGGCCAAATCTAGATTTAGGTTTTCACCTACTGTTGAAATAGCAGAAGTAAATAAGCAAATTACTTAGAATTTTTGGAAAGATATGTACACTCAAAGACAGATTATATTAGCTGGAATATACACTAGTCCAGTACACAGAACATGTTTAACCCCAAAGACGAGCAGTTTTTAAAAAATCAGTAAATTACCTAAAAGCCTACAAAAGTTGCCATTTTAAATTCTCCCTCCTGAAGTTCACCCATGCTGAGTTGCTCTCTGGTCAATTTTTAGTAACTTTTATGGACTTTTAGGTCACTTTCTGGTTACTTAAAAGCTCTTCGTGTTTGGGGTTGCACATTGTCCGAGCAATAGGTTAGAGTCTCAGGGGAAATTATTCAGTGCTCTACAAGAGATGCTTAACGAGAGACAGAAATGACCAGAGGGCATCTATAGGAAGAGACATCAAATAAAAGCGACTGCTAGTCAATTCAAACACAAACTATGTGAAAGTATATGTTTGAAGAAGAACAGTGAAAAAGAATAAAGAGGAATGAAGAAAGCTTACAGTCACATTGAGACAGTATTAAAAGAAGAAATGTTTGGGTTGGGTTTTGGGGGATTAAGAAGCAATTGAGAGTGGCAAAGGAGAAAAAAAAAACTTTTAAAACATTGTAATACAATTTCCTCAAACCTAGAGATGGATATAAATATCTAGGAACAAAAAAACTCAGAAGTCAACAGTGAAAAGTAATTCCATATGATCTATCCAAGGCATAACTTATTTTATTTAGTTTACTACTTTTTTGTGAAAGGGTCTCAGTATGTGGTTCAAGATGGATCTTGAACTCCTGTTGATCCAACTGCCTGAACCTGATGAATGCTGGGGAATCAGGTGTGTGCCACTGTGCCCAGGGCTCTAAGATATATTTTAATGAGGTTGTCAAAGCTGAAAAATAGAGAATTTTCTTAAAGATGCAAAGAGAAAGAAAAGGATAACACTTACGGTATCCTGAGTCACCTGAAAGCAGATTGCTCCCCAGAAACCTTGCTTTGTTTATTTGAAAAAGAAATAGCATGTATATAAGGAATGAGGGGTTGTGGGTGGGTAGGAATATGGTTTAAAATGAGAATTAACTCATGTCATATACTGGTACAAATTCCCCAATGTTGAGTGTGATTGTGAACTGTTTATAAAATGTACCAATAAAGAATTGAATTAAAAAAAACGCAATAAAAGGGGGCTTTTAAACTTATAGGAATGAATGCTTTTAGCTTCGATATGTGAATGCCTAGACATTTTATGCTGCTTCAGTTTGTGCTTTCCAAGACACTAGACAAGATAAAGCTTCTTGTTGAGTTATTTATCGTTTCTTTAGATAAATTAAGTTCATTATAATTTATCCTTTGGTACTGGGCTTTTCATATGAATTTTAACACATAAATTTTCTAGAACTGATATTGAACTGAATAATCCATATCTGTACATAATTTGATCTTACCCAATAGCTTCTAGATTTTTCTATATTTTCCAGGTCACAAACATCACATTGCAGTATTTATTTCTTAGAATTCTATGTGCTTGTAATTATTTATCAATTATAGATTTTGCTTCTAATATTTTATGATCTATTACATTTTATAAATTATATTAACAAACACATTATGCTGTATACTAAACTTTACTCATTTTTGAAATACACTATCCAGTGAGTTCTGACATCATTAGGAGTTGTAGATATAAACTGCACAATATAACTGAATCATTTATTAGCTTGTCTAAACTACCCTAGAATTCAACTTTTCGAAGAAGACATTCAGTTCCAGAGTAATTTAAACTTTTTACTGACCATATTCACTTTTAAGTATGAGACAGTTGTTCAACTAAGTTAACTCATATCCCTTTTTATGAATCATTCAATATTAAGTACTTTGTATGTAAGTCATCATTATAATTATATGTGTATTAAGTATATATATTGATACAAACAAATGTATCCTTAAGAATAGTGGGTAGTATCACTATAATCCTTTTATATTATAGTTAATGAATTGAATCTATTTGCATTAGGGACTTCCAATGATGTACTTACCAAACAAGTGGGTAAATTAATATCTATTGGTTTACCTCACAATCTATATACCATGATATATTATAATTTCTATTTAAGATGCATTGTGAATCCTAATAATGAAGGGAAATGTTAAGGACATCTTGCTAATTAATGTACATTTTGCAAAGTATGGTCTCCTGAACCTTGCAATGCTGAAAATTTTTATTCTTTACTTTAAATAGCATCTTAGACCTACCTTATTTTGTATAACTGAAATTTGTGTAGTGTAACTGAAAATTTATATCTATGGAATTTTCTTGAAAGTATTTCTGCTTTAGTTAGTATATCCCTAGTCCTTGTGATAATGTGTATAGCACAGTAGGAACTCAGCCTCCTGATTGACAGTTGTTGTTCATTTTGTCTTGATTTTTTGCTATGTGTCCATTCTTTCCTCAGATTAAGAGATTATTTGTCTCTTGTATTCCAAAGGAATTTTACATATAATAAAATACGTATAGCCAGGCATGGTGGCTCACACCTGTAATCCCAGCACTCGGGAGGCAGAGACAAGAGGATTGCTGAGTTCGAAGCTTGCCTGGGCTACATAGTGAGCTCAGAGCCAGCCTGAACTACAAAGCGAGACCCTGTCTCAAAAAAAAAAATGTATATGTTAAATAAGTATATCAATGTGTACATGTGCACATCCCTATATTTTTAAAAATTTTAAAGTTATAATAAGTTCAAGAATGTAGAATCATCAAATATAGTATATCTAAATACATAAAGCACACTTATAAAATCTATGACATTATCATCAGGAATTCCTGTGCTTCACAATTTTTTTTTTTTTTTTGAGGCAGGGGCTCACTTTGTTATTCAGGCTAGCCCTAAATTCACTATGTAGACCAGGCAAGCCTGGAACTCAGCAGTCCTCCTTTCTCTGCCTCCCGAGTGCTGGGATTACAGGCTTGTACAGTTTTGTTTTTGACTATATTTAGTTTATAACAGGAGAAATAACATGTTACTATAAAGTGATTATTTGCCTGCAAATTGGTTCTCATACAAAATCACATATCACGGATGAGTTAAATTTCTTTTAAATTTATCTACCTACCTATCATAATTAATATGCATTTATAAAAAGGCATGTACTAGTTCATAGTAATAAACAATTTTTATTTAAAAACTTTCATGGGGTCCCTATTATGAAAACCTTCATAATAAATAAATGCAAAACAATAGAAGATGAGAATTGTAAAAAAAACAAGGATTTTTTAAAATAAAAATATAGGTTGCCTGTCTTTTTAAGTATTCCCTGAAAGAAAGTGGTGAACATTTTCTGAGAAAGCAAAATTTAAACAAAGAAAGTTGAAAAAACAATGAAAAACAAAAAATAGAGTATAGAAGTAACACAATATGAATTGATTTAGAATTGAATATATGTAGGTACAAAAAGAAAAAAAAATATTCCACTGTGAAAAGAAGCCAAAAGTAATAAGAAAAGAGTAGTGTGTATAAAATTGGTCTTTCTTGTCAGTGGACTTTCTGTTGACTCTATAAGATTCTGGCCAGAAATGAGCAAATTGATAAGCTTTACATTTTCTTTCCTTGAATGTGGCAGCTTTAGTTTAGTTATGAAATCTGAATGCTATCAATGTGAAATGAAGCTGGTGCTGTAATTTAACCTAATAAATACAACTACTTAACAATAAAAAAACTATCAGCAATAAAATGAAATTGTAGAAATAAACTAAATGGTACATTAAAATTAGTAGAATAAATCCATATATGTTAATTTAACTATCATGAAATAAATTTTTGTAATTAAAGGATTGAGATGTAAGACATAGTTTAAGAAATGATACTGACCTTAAGGAACAATATCCTACATAAAAATGGCCAGAAAGAAAATATATAGAATAATTCTCATAGTGAAGGTATGTCAAAAACTCCAGCTAATGAAAAAAAATGAGTTATATTTTCAAAAATATCATATAGATAAAAATCTAATATTAGAAGAATTGCTGACAATATTCATAGCAATATGTGCTGTGCAGTATAGTAGACTTAGGAAAAAATGGAAAATATTTAGTAAATATGCCTCGGATTAGTTCTTGAGTGTATAAGTATTTGATTATATGCAGTATAAAATAGATTAATAACTAAAGAAAAACATTGTCAGTAAAGAAATAAAAAATTCTGGACATTCATTCATTATAATACTATGTATACAACATTGGATGAAATTCTGTGAATATATGAATGCATATACATGTGTATATTATACATATATGTAAGTCTTCATATTTTAAAAGTACTTCATTGAACAACACAGATTTATGTTCATTTTAAAGTGCACATAAAAATACATGTTACAAATGTAAAATTGTAATAGTTTAAAATCATTGTGACCAAAAATCATTTCTAAATTCTAATAAGACAATTAGAACATTTAGATAATTGAGTCTGGTAGGTATATAAAGAGGCTACACTTCTATCTGTGATATTTCATTTATTTAAAAGATTTTGAGAAGGAAGTATGGCCACATATTAATATTTTAACATCCAATTTTTGTTCATATAAGAGTTTTATATATTACTTTATGTCATTTAAAGATTGTAATGCTAAATAAAAATAACTAGAGTATTATCCACAGTCTTTGAAAATAGAGTCTCAAAGTGCTTTATGGAGATGTCTTTATAATGTATCCATTAAACCTGAAGGGTGAGTGTCTAGTTAATTATTAAAAGCAAAAGAGCTGACAAATGAAATGAATTCTAAATATTTTATGGTATAAAGCAATTTTCTTACCTTGTGGTTTTGTGCTCTTCGATGAGTTGTGAAAGCTTTTTCTTGTCCTAGAATCAAATATTTTGTTATTTTTAAATGATGCTTCTCAAGTCTAAAATTTTCTCATGTTCTTTAAGTACTTAAGACTAAAAGAACTTTGCAACAATAGTACAAATCTGCATTATGAAACTTTGCAAAGTATCACTTTATTTGCTTTTGCTCATTCTTTTTAATATGCTTCCTCTTCAGTAATGTATTTAGTTTCTCCCTCCCTCTCTCTCTCTTTCTTTCTCTCTCTTGAATCAGGGGATTGCACTTTGACCCTTGTGTTTCCAAGGTAGGCATGATACCACTTAAGTTAAATCCCCAGCACTTCTGTGATGTATTTGGATTGTTGCTTTGTTTGTTTTCAAATTTATTTATTTATTTATTTATTTATTTATTTATTTATTTATTTATTTATTTATTTATTTATTTATTTATGATACAGTGTTTCACTATGTATTTCAAACTGGATTTGAACTCACTGTATTACCAAGGCTCCTGTTGATCACACAGTGACCCTTCTGCCTCAGCCTCCCAAACGCTGTGATGACAGGTATGCAACACAATACCTCGCTGGGTTGTTTCTTTTAAAAAATGTATTCATTTTCCTATAAATGTTTAAGATATATAAAATGATGTATTAATTTATGTAGTTGAATGGCCACTTTAGTCAAGCAAATTGATGATTCCCTATCCCATGTTTTTTTTTAATTTATAGAAAAACTTAATAAATTTCCAGGAATTCATGCTGTACTTCAGATCTCTAGGAATAGTTCACCTTGTATCAATGCAATTTGTGTTCTCTGACTTGCATCTGCCCCGCTCCTCCTTCCCCACTCCATACCCTTCTTGAATCATGACCGCGCTCTCCCCTTTCTATGTGTACATTTTTTAATGGCTCCCACACCTGGAGTACGGGCAGCAAAGTTTTGTGTTGTCCAGATTATTTCACTTAGCCAAATGTTCTGCGGATCCCCCCCCCCCCATGTTGTCGCAAGTGACAAAGTCTCCTTTTAGAAAACCAGGTAATACACTATTGTGGATATACATGCGCCACATTTTATTGAACCGTTCAGCCCTTGGTGCCTGTTTAGGATGGTGCCATTTCTTTGCGAGCTTGAATGACTCTGAAATGCCCACAGGTGCACGCTTTCATTTCTTTTGGGTATATGCCCAGGAACGAGGCTCCAACTCATTTGATGGCTCCATTTTACATTTCTAAAGATGATGGTTTACAGCAATTGTAGTAACTTATATTCCTGAAAAGCACCCCATGGTCTCTTTTCCAGTTCATCAACGTCTTATCTGCTATATTTTGCTGGCAGTCACTCTAATAATGAGGATTTCCTTAGTGTTCTCACTTGTATACATCAATCAGCAGTGTAGAGCATTTTTACGTATCTATTGGCCCTATGTATGTATTTGAGAAATGTCTGTTCGTTTTGTCCATTTTTGAATTGGATGATTTGTTTTGATTTGCTATTGACTTGCATTTCTTTCATGTTTTGAACATCAGCCCCCATCACACCTGTGTTTATGAAGTTCCCCCCTCCCCCCACCATGTAGGAATGTAGGTTGCTTTAATGTTCATGTCTTTCTGTTGTTCTCCAAAAGATTTTAAGTTTGGTTTCATCTTACTCGTCTATTTCAGCTTTTGTTTTCTGAGCTTTTGATTTTTATACAACCAAAAATATCTCTTTAAGCCAATTACAAGTGGCTTTTAGAAATTATTAAGAGCTGGGTTTGTGCTTATGAATTTTGTGTTCTTAGGGTTTCAAAAGAGTTTGGAATGCATTTTGTGGGTGGTGTAAAGGCCTGACTTCCTCCACTCATATAAGAACAATGAGTTTTTGCCACCTGGATATATTGTTGGATGAATTACACTTGGGTATATTATTCCTTTCCACATTTTCACTCTTTTGAAGACTTATTAGTCATGTAAGGTTTACTTCTGGGTTTTATTCATGGTTTTCTTTGGTCTATGTTTCGGATTTTATGCCAGGACTACACTGTCCTGATAATTAATGATTTGAAGTGCGGTGTAAGTTAGGAAGCATGGTACTTTCAGGTTTTGTTTTTATATATATCTTGGTTATTTCATCTTTTTGAAATTGGTGATCGTTTATGATACAATGAATGTTTTAGACCATATTTTCTATTTTAGTGAAGAACACTACTGAAATATTGGTAGGGATTGTACATTTTAACATAATTTTTTCTAAGCCAGGAATATAAGAAATCTTCTCACTTAAGTCTGTCACCTTCAATTCCTTCACTAGGGTTTCATATGTTTAATGCTTCTCTTTGTTAAATGTAATCATACATATTTTATTCATTTGAAAACATTTTAACTGAAATTGTTTTCTTGATTCATTCACAACCTATTATAATAACATATTTTGACTGATAATACAAAGAAAGTCAGCTGATTTTGTCTCTTCAAATAAATTAGATCCATTTATTAATTCTAAGATTTTTTAGATTTTTAGACTTTATATTTTTTACATATAAGATCGTATCTTCTGAAAAGTAGGATAATCATGTTCTTCCTTTCCAATTTAACTTTTTTTCCTCTTTAGATTGCTTTTGTTAGCACATTCAGCAGCATGGTGAGTAGTAATAATAAGCGTGTTGAGCAGCAATAATAAGGAGTCTTGTCTTGGGCTAGATACAGATGCACTACTACTACAGCCAAGCCAACATGGCCATTCTGTTCATTGAGATGCCAATATCTGGATCACCTCGGGACTGTTGACAACACTGGGACCCAATTCGGGAAAACCGGGTACCGGGTCTAATACACTATCATCTTCCATCCTAAGTAAATAGACACAACTGAGTCCAGGGAAGGAGGGAAAGGCCAGGATTTGGTCATGGCTGGAGGACCCCACTGAAAAATAAACCTGAGCTGAAGAAGTATTCATATTCAAAAGAATTATTTCCTCTATAATCAACCCACCAGCCTCAACACACACACACACACACACACACACACACACACACTACTACAAATAAAATAGAAACATAAAATAAATAGAAACAAAGATATAATGGAAATAAGCCCCATAATTATCCCCAAAATTCACAGGAAGCTATTCCTGGGACACTGAAAGGCAGAAGACTCATATAACAAATGATCATTCCCATTTATAAAAGAGGAGACAACATAGCAGCAGATCGATAAATGTGTAGCAAGGTCGGAGAAGATAGAAGTCATGAGATTTTGGACCAAATCAGTCCAGTGATCAGTAGCTCCTCAGTAGACACTCATAGAATGATGGAAGAGCTAAACAGAATGATACAAAACATGATGTAAAACTTTAAGCAAAATTATTGGGCACGGAAAGTTGCTAGTGTGAGTACCGAGTGTAAGAACAGAAAACAGAGCTGTTGGTAAACAATTAATGAAAGAAACATTAAAAACAGGAGAATATGAAAAATGACTCCAACAGCTCTTAGGTGATGAAAGAAAGACGGAGAAGGTGAATCAGAATTAGTAAAATATCAAGAGGGCATAAATGATGTAAAAAACCATAATGGAAAAAATTTATGAATAAGGGAAAATAATTTAACAATGAGGCATTCGGAACACCAATTAGTCGTGGTCAGAAAAGAATCTCATCATAATACTAGTCAAAATCAGTTCCTAAGGTCCAAGAAATATCGGCCTAGAGAACAGCGTAGCACCATAACAGTTCAAGCTCTTGTCAACCCAGAGCAGACGGGCCTCGGGACAGCAGGTCATGGCGTCTGCTTGGCGCGTGCAGGGACAGGCTGCCTTGCTCAGCTCCGGGGAGTCGTGGGCAGTAGGGAGACTTAGGCTGCAGGGGTCCAGACCTCGGGGTGCCACGCGCTGCTCCACCTGAGGCTTTGGGTGGAAAGTGAGGTGAAAAGGAAGCTCAATGCCTCCCGAATAGCGAAGCGTAAATGACAGCTGGCTGCCAGGACCACAGCTCTGAGGCTGGTCGTATCTTGGAACATTTCGGCTCTAGAAGAGCACGCACGCAAGTCGGATTTTCCACAGCGGGCTACCGCCCAGCAGCAGCTCTTCACTTGCATCGGGAGACGGACCAGCTCAGTCCCAAGGAGCTGCGCGCAGTCCGGCGCCGACTCTGGGTTCTGGTTCCTGGAAGGAAAATGCTCTGCGTTGAGCTCCAGCAGCCAAGGCCCCCGCTCAGGCTGACCGGGCGCTGCGCGGTAGTGCGAGTCCCGGTTCGCTGGCTGGGAAGTTCGGGTCTGACCCACGGCCTGTCTCCCGTTCTCCTGGCAGACCCCGCCTCTGCTCCACCGAGCACATAAAACGCTTCCGTGGACGCTGAATCGCTTCCTTAGTTGTGCTTACCACCATGGCGTTGTTTCCTTAATGGTTTTTATTGCTTTTAGAAAGGAGCCACGGACACCCTCTAGTTCACAATCACGATACTGTAACTGGTTATTATTTTTAAAAATCTTTTTGGTGGTACTGGGGATCGAACTCAGACCTTTATGTTTCCAAGATGAGTTTGGCCTGTCCTGAAAGTGATGGAGTGAAATATTCAGGATAACCCATGCAATAAAACATTAACATTTGAATAAAATGCTTAACATTAAAATAAAATAAAAGTTTAA